>VOMN01099194.1:0-13703 GCA_014899125.1 Orchestia grillus
CGAACACCAAATTCGCTCCAAAGATTGATAGTGTGGACGGGGCTCGTCTATCTTATGCTTTGGAGACTAGCGTCCCCAGGGGCACTGTTAGGTTACCTCAGCTTTAGCTAGCCCTTTGGGACTTCTATCTTTCGTGTCCACTTTGCTTCTTTCCATTTTCATGCTTTCTTCGCTGATGATTCTTTATCTTTTCTTCTTTCTTAACTTGCTCTTTCTATGTGTTGGGGATCACGTGTAAGAACATATCTTGTACATTGATTCCCCGTTTTCCAAAGTCCATACTAAATGGCCCCTTCTCTTTCGGTGCGAGGTAGTCTGAGTTACTAAAGTGCTGCTATCGTTACAACAAGAACTACTACTTTTTAGATATTACCGAGTATTTTCTTCTTCAAGGACTTACTATTCATATGCAATCTTCATCAAGCACGCGATCCATTTCAAGCGAGAAATACCAATTAGTGAAAAATGATTAATGAGCGTTATGATTTTCATACCTAACATTCACGTTCATATTCTTAAAAAAACACCGGATGTAAACTTGCGTAATGGAACCACACGCGTCAAGTACTGAGAAGTCCAGTAATTTTGTTCTTTATCACAGAATGAAATTTTTAATCTGATTCTATTCTCTCTATTCCACTTCAATGGATAACTCTCACAAATGTTCATTTTTATAACCTAATTTTAGTTTTTAAGCGAACGTGATTAATTCGTTTGAGACATTAAGCATTACTTTGTGTGTAAAGATATGGCAAACTATTTTAAAGTTACGTAAGACCATCTCTAAGTGTTAACTTACTTGAATGAGCTCAGTGACGGAAGTTTATAAACAAATACAAATGTCGCGTGTTGTTACCTGTACTTTACATGCGAGTGAAATTGCAGTCTATTTTTTCACTTAAACAACAATGCATAATATATTTTGCATGTGCAATGTGAAATTCATCTCTCCCGATTCACTACGCCCGCTTCACCAGGCGTGATGAGGAGGCCCTTAGAAATTCAACGCAAGTTGTGCAGGGTTTGTCGCAAAAAGTAACCTAACCGCACGTTAACCGGAGGCTTGGACGAGCGCTTGCTGCCGGCCAAGAGACAGAAAAGAAAGCTATTGGATCTCTCTACGTCTCTCAAACGCATCTACAAAAACTTTGAAAACTTCGAGTCTTTCTAAAAAAACTTGCCCAAGTACTTAAAGAGATCATAGAATTTAAGTATAGAACTTTCCGCGGCCGTTGGTGAATTTACTGTACTTTAGTTTCTAATGCTACTAAAATGTCGTGCCCTGTTTTTCGTACCAGTACACATACATCAGCGTGTAGTGTGCTGCTCAGATAACGACGTTAGGACAAGAAAATACTGCGTACGTTGTATTAAATATATTATAACGCTAATTTGATGTAGTGTAAAGCTTAACCGAAAGGACGGTAGGGGTACGAATCACGTCTTCAATCATTTCTGAAACACTCGTCATATTCTGATCATTCTTCGCATAAATTTGGAACCGTACGTCAACTCATAGAACAGTACGTTTTGGCGGAAAATTTTATGATGCCCTCTGAAAAATACGCTTTTTGACGACAGAGCGACCGATGGCTAGTTTTCTCTACCATGAAACGCACCGCCGAGGCGTCGTGCGCAGCTCGTCAGTTCCGGGCCCCGCGGCAGTCGCAGCCACAGATTTCCGCCGTTTGCGCGGTGCGGAAGAATGCGCTCACTTTCAGCTATTTTTTTGCAAGCGACACATCGGCTCCGGTTGAATTCCACCTTCGAGAATGACAGACTGAAACCACAGCGGAAACAGACTAAGGATTTTTGACTTGTTCGTAGGTCGGAAACCGCACCCATCGAAAGACTATCTGGTCTGTGAACAGGACACGTCTGCAGGAGGACGAGTTAGCGGGTAGTACAGAGACGTCTACAGAGCGCTATTGTCGGCAAATTAACTTCATTCATGAAGGCCCCTAAAATTAATTTCATCGACAGCGAACAAATACTTATTTAAATAATTGACCGCTATTCATTCGAACTAAACTCGCTCGCTCTTCAAATGACTGAAAACGACATCGTAGAAGGAATTTTATAAACTCATTTATTTCCACCTATTTTACTGATGCTTTACAGCTGCTGTTCATTAGCTAAAGTGGTTTCATTATTTCTTAGCTGCCCAAACCCTTACCGACTGTGCTACATGGCACTTATGGTGAGGTGATCAACCATAGCAAGGGATTGAACTCTTCTGTGGGCGAGCCAGTTGGCATACAGCACCTGTGCGAGAGAACACAGTCCTAGAACAGGCGTGCTTGATATGAACCCACTTGATGACATTTTTGCTGAATTTAGCGGATTCCCCTGATCTTCAATTACTTTATGAACTTTGTAACTGATTGATGATTTTGACTATGCTCCAAAAATGTTCGATGTACAAAATTATAATAAACGAAAGCTAGTTCAGTTACCTACACCAAAATATTTTACTACCAATTATTTCATACATACCATAAAATTTTTTTGTTGATGAAAATTACAATCAAGCAGAAACCAAATCTGACTGGGATAGTAAATAATCTCGATCACGTTCAATCAGGGACACAAATCTTGTACTTTAGCGGTCGACTCACAACTATCAGTGACCGTGGTTTAAAAATAGAGAAAAATTGAGAATGATGAAAAATGTATGAAAACAATATCAATAAACTGTGCAGTAGATGAGTAATTTAAACTTGCTGACTCACGCTATACTACACCTTATATCATTTTTCGTTCAGCTCTGTTAATTATCGATAAAGAAACTTTTCGACCAACATGACGCGTTGCAACATCGTGGAAAGTGTTCTGGGTGGAGATCAAGCCGCGATCTGTGAATCGCCCGCATTACTCTATCTCTAAATGAAATTTTCAATTTTTCTTTTTCTCCTGAATTCTAACTTGGTTAACAGTTCTCTCGACGAGCGCAGAAGACCGTTAACGTTACACGAGCAGCTGCACAGGGGTGACGAGCTCTAAAACGTGTTTAAAGAATTTGTCGTTGCTATATTCGTGTCATCCAGGTCAAGAAGGAAATTTTCACTTTCTGGGATGTTTCGGCCATTAACATGCTCGATAAAAACCTCAACTCTGTGTGTATACTCTAGTCAATTTTTTGCACTATTGGTGTGTGAGATCTCTATTTACTAACCCTAAAGTTGGCATCTAAGGTAGAAAAAATTATATAAACACACTGTAGTGTTTTTCCCAAGATCAGAGACCAATCGATTTCAACAGTGAGTTGCAACACCGGAAAAGACTGGTCTGTTTTTTACCATTCGGTATTTCTCCTGTGATTACAATAAAGGCACAAGATTTACTCGCCTCCACCACTTACCTCTCATAAATGAATTGTTGAGCCGACTCGATAAAGCAGAGCTCTGTTGTCATGTGGGTTGACAGCCCAGACGCCGCAGCGTGGTCCTCTCACCAATTGGTCCATTTGGTCTCATGGCTCCTTGTAACGGCTCAAAAATAAAATTAACATCCTAGCATATGAAGGCCGTAACACCCACACAGCTTTTATGCATTTTAAACTCTATTTGTTTGGCGCGCGAAAAAGTTGAACCCTATGAGCCCTACTGTACCCTATTTGCGGTCACTGTCGACACTCTAATCCTCATTTTCTTAAGTGCTTCATATAACGACGAGATTACGCTACTTCTGTCCAAAGTTTTCTCATAACACACCAGTGTTCTCATAACACACCAGTGTTTTCAGCCCTACCTCGAAATATTACAGAGAGAACTTTCAAATAATTTTTTAAGTATGTACGCTGCTGCCATGGTTAATTATTTTAATATTATCGGGAAGCGCGCATGTTTTTGGCGATCTAATCTGAGAGACGTTCTCACGATTTTCTAACATCATTATCCAGTTAGGTGAAAATTTTTAACTTTACTTCTTGTATCTAATTTTCCCATACTTCAACATGAGAGGAGAAAGAGTGACAGAAAAATCAATGCGCGCCTAATGCCCACAACATCGCTCCTCCTACATAACTGAGATTCCAATTATTTTTACCCAACTTTTAAGAATATTTGTTTTCTTTCATTGTTGTGCTATAAACTGTGATATAATTCAGCAATTACTAATATTTCTTAATTTTGCAGGTTGGGTGCTCTGTCTCTGATGACGGCCGTGACTCTGGCGAGGGCGTCCCCACAGGGCGTCAACTGGGAGTACAATCCCCCTTGGAGGCCTCTTCCCGCCCCCTGTCCCTCTTGCAAAAAAGAAAGCCGGTCTTTGACTGAAGACTTACAAACGAGCGAAAGCACAAAGAGCGCAGTCAAAGCCAATCAACTGACTTTCGAAAATTTGAAACCAGGTGTACCGACTCGTTTGAGTCCGGATGGATCAACCACCATCGTTAAAATGGTCATGGAGAAGTTCAAAACGCCCAATAACTCGAGCGTTCAGTTAGTATACATCCCCAACGGTCACCTTTCTAAGCTCACAGACAAAAGTTGGGCCACCATGGTGACGGCGGAATCGAATCCAACGCCGTCGACTGTGGTCCACGCCCCAACTTCCACGAAACAGAAGCGGGACCACCGAACTCGACCTGCTACAACGAGTAACCGTAAGGCTTTTCCGATGACTCTTGTCGCTGCTGAAGGCAAACAAGCCGCGGCCAAGGAGCAGCTGCAACTGTTAGAAGCTGCTCTCAGCTCTCCTGAAGCCACAAAATCCAACAATGGACAACTGCCACGAGTGTTTATAGCTCCATCTAACATTCCACCTCCTCCCGGATACGTAAAAATTCCCCTCGTGCCTCAAAAACATGCACATTCTGCCCAAAATAAGCTTCCACCCACGTTCCTGACTCACAGTAATCCGAGACCGCTTCCTCCAGGCTTTGTACGGTTATCTTTGCCAGCTTCAGTATCTCATTTATCTCAGGAAATTCCTTTAGTGAAGCCAGAAAAACTTCCTCGTCCTTTTTCCTCGAATGCCATTTCAGAATTGCCACCAGGGAAGCACTCAAGCCGCGAACCTGTCGTCCGTGACCACTCCGTCACTCCGCCACCTCCTATTTTTGATGCTCGAGGCAATTCCTTGACGGATTCGAATCAGCACATTATCAGTAGCGACAGATTTGCTCATCTTCAAACTTCCTCTGTACCTCAACCTCGGGGGAACAGAGATAATGTACTAACTGATCATTTTTCCCAGCCGGAGATTCGTATTCATGAAGACCGCCGTTCTGAAAGAACGCCAAGTCCAGCAGTTGGAAGACAAACTTCCCATTTTTCTATTCCTCAGCATCCCCGACCACAGTTTGTCAATGAAAAACACTCTTCGTCGAGAGAAAACCCACTGAACATTCGTAATTCAAACAGACTACCTACTCCCAAGGACTCTGCAAGACAGCCACCTCAAAATACGTTCATACAGGCCCCTAATTCTGGGCTTCAGCCAGAAATTAATGATCCACGCTTCGTAGTGAAAACAAACTTAAGTCCTGTCAATTTTAAGCATCAACTTCGACTTCAAACCTTTAACCAAAATGCAGTTAGGCCACAGCATATATCGGGAAGCGTGAGCCCTTCATTTCCGCCTCTCAAAACGCTTGAACCAATTGACTCTAAATTCAAAATTGCAGTGCCTCAGACTGTAAATTCTGGTGAATTTCTACGCCAATCGCAAGAACAGAATAATCAGAGGAAACCTTCCCACAGTCATAGACCTATTGTCTCATCAGAAAGGTCTAGACCAACACCGGAGGTAAACGCTGTCAAAAACGAAGGACCCCGTTCATTTGTTAACCAAAACATCGCTCATCCTGGGATTCAAAGTCAAGAACGCTTCCAACCGCATACTAACGTTAACAGCAAGGAAAAGAGTCCTTCGGGTAATCCTTTGTTCCGTCCACTTCCAAATGGAGTAAATGAGCAACACATTCAATCATTTGTTGGTGTAACTGATCGCAGAAACAGAGTTCAAACATCGTCCATAAGCCCTCTGCATTCTAACAATGATGAACAATCGGTTCATTTTCCCCTAACGGAATCTGCCAATTTAAAACTAATTCCGGCGAAAGGAATTCAAGTCATTTCAAAGGGCGAGCCAAAACCATTGGCTGAAACAAGACCACACACTCCCGCTAGACCAGTGACCAAAAACTTCATCAACCCTCAAACATTCGTTCAGCCTTCCACTCCAAGGTCGCCTCCATCGCATCGAGCACCACAAATTCCTCAAGCTAACATAATAGCCAACATCGGCACTCCAGCTACTGTTTCTTTCCGTAGTCGGGAAAAAGAGGGAAATGAATTCTCAGGGTTCCCTCCTCCTCATGACCCTAGGTTTGATGAAATGATCAAGAAACAGGAAAGAGAAAATGCTCTTACAAGAGAGAAAAATAAATCGCCTGAGCCAATCCAAATTGAGAACATTCGCCCGTTCAATTCCGTTGGTGCGGTATCGGAAAACGGGAAATCAACTCGAGTTCAACTGCATTCTAATGTGCAAGTTAATGAAGATAGAAGGCAACTACAGCCTGTTCGGTCTTCGAGGCCAAGAAATGAAGAGCCTCCAACGAACAAAGTTCCCATTAAAGTCACGTCATTCCCACCCGTATCTCCTCGACCAACTTTCCACCCATCGACATCTTCTCATAGACTTCCTTCGCCCTTGACGACCGTAACACCAAGAATTACGACTTTTTCGCCACCACATCGTTTCCAATTACCAACTACAACATTTTCATCATTTTCATCCACAACACCGACTCCTTCTACGAGCTCTGCTTTCACTCCTCCTCTATTTTCGCGGCCGTTTGCTACCTCTTTCCCGAGTTCTCTCTCACCCGTGCCGTCAACTACTCCACAGTTCGAACACGAAAACAGTGACTTTGCTAGAAACAGTGAAACTATATCTGAACATTTCACTGGAAGGCCATTCATCTCCAATGGAAATCAAGCATTTTCAGCTGAATCTCCTGCTCTGTCTTCAACTGTGAAGGCAACCACCAGTCAGCATTCATCTTTCGAATCGAACCACGATAGTACTCCTATACTTACATCTACGCCTCGCCCTTTTTCAACGACAGGTGGTTTCCCCTCGGGCAATTTTGCTAATTCATTTGAAGTTGCAACTGAAGTTCCTTCGTCAGAAGTGAGAACAGTAGGACCATTCAAGATACAGCCGTTTTTCAACTCGTTTGCTCTTCCTCAGACTCCTCCCAGTTCATTCGAGCTCCAACAGACAGGTTTAACACCGAGAGAACAATTTGAAAAAGCTCGCGATGCTGCAGTGCGCCCTTTCTTATCTTCGACTACTTCATCTCCTTCCACTTCTTCTGCACCTTTTGTTTCATCAACACAGATAAACGATCGACCATCAGTTTCATTTTCGAATGAACAACATAGTGAAAGGTTCTCACCAGCTCCTCAAAGATTCCCTGAAAGGCTTCCTGTCTTCAACGGGAGATTACCCCATCCACAGCCACCAATACCATTCAATCAGCCATCTGTTTTCAATAACGTGCAATTCAATCGCTTTAATTCTGGTAAAGTTTTCCCAACACCCCAAAAAATAGATATTCCTCAAAATAATTTGATCACAACAAAGGAAAAGGAAGAACATGCAGCTCCGCACATAAACGAAGAGATAGACACCTCGTCTATTTTAAAAGTAACTACTATTAAATCGGACTTCAGTCCCACGACTACGGCCAGGCCCACCCCGAAGGCGACTACGGCAGCCGTTCCATCTGTTGCAGTACTGACTGAAGAGAGTGTCTCTAAATCAGCTGCGGAGCAAGAAGGAGAAACTACTTTATTCCCTCCATTCAGCGTTGTCAGAAAGAGGCAGAGACTAAACAAAATTAAGGATGATCATATAGAAAAAACTGACGATGATTCTTCGAAAAAAACGCATCCTCTTGTATTTGGACGACGACTGAGACCACGTTTCAGGCCTGCATCAAGTTCAGATCAAACACAGTCTGGAAGCAAACCTAGAGTGATAAGTAGAATTGTGACGACCACTCCCTCGAGTAACTCTAGAAGTAGATTAAATATTTCCAGTAGGTTTAGAGAGCGAAGTCGACTGAGAAGTTCGACTAGCACTACTAGCACCACTAGCACAACTGAATCTACCTCTCCATTTTCTGAGCGGTTAACTCCCGCTGAAGAAGTTCCCGAATCATCGCTTTCACCAGTAGAGATAGGTTTAATTAAGAAAACCGTTTCGAAGAGCGCAGTACGTGACGATACAAATCTTCAACTGAGGAAAAGACAGCCCGGTGGCCAACGACGCAGGAGGCCTGGTGGACGAAGAGTACCTGAGTGGGTGCGTGAAAGAAGGCGTAGATTGAGGGAGAAATTGACCACAGAAGCACCAGTCTCACAAGACACTGCTATCGATGATCCGCCAGCAGATTTCATTGATGACAATGCTTTCTCGTTGGCTGAATCGGCTCGGGTTACTTTCACTCAACCGAACGAGAATTCATATTCTCGCGTCGAAGTATCAGCTACGGAAATATCACCAATTTCTGATGAAAGTGACACAGTAACTGAAGTCCAACAATATAATGACGAATTGGAAGACGTTGGTATTGATGCAGCAACTACGGAATTCGTGCTTCACACGGAAGGAGATGAAACACAGAAAGTCACTACGGAGGAAACTAAAGTTAGCCCAGCAACTTTTTCAAAGCCTGGGGATGAAACTCTGGCATCTGGAAGACCACAGAATCTACAACTTGACGATGCTCCTCGGTTCCCAATCGGCAGAAAAATAGTACCTCCTTTAACCAGAACGTACGTAAATGCTGGCCAACACCCGGCCGATGACTTTGACTCTGAGAAAATAACAATACTTGAGACTTCCAAATTTGAAGGACGATTCCCGACGATGCAACTCCCGGCAACTGTTCAAGCTAATCTTCCTAGGAGACATAATGCCCATCAACTCCCACCTACCCTTGATAGATCATTTCCACTTCGTTATCGAATCATTCGTCCTTCAGTAAATATTAATAAACGTTTTTCCACAGAAGTTTTGACGGAAACAAATGGTAAATCTGACGAGAAAATCTTTGAAAATGTTCCCAGCATTGAACACAGTACAGAGGAACCGACGAAGGAAGTTGAATTTTCCCATGGAAAATCGCCGGATGACATAGACCTTGGATCCAAACTAGATTTCATTTCCACTCGAGTTTCTCAAGTGTCATCGACTGGAGAAACCCCGACTGTTACACGTTTCGCCGACAAATTACAAAGTACTCCACCAATGAATGATGAACGGTCGGGACTAACTGGAGAAGACTCTGAATCTGTGACGGACGATTTTGATGTAGAAGTAGGACTAAGTTCAACGTTTGACAGTCAAAAAGTTAAGCTATCAGATAACGATAATTCTTCGCATCATAAATTTAGATATGAAGGTAAACAGTACTTAAAATATGATGACAATATTAATAATGGTAATCCTTTAATACTTTCAAGACCTGTAGAATTTGGGGAGCCTAATAAAGTTGAAGAAAAGAATAGCAGAGAATCTCACTATTATTCTGCAACTGAATCATCTAAGCCGGATGTTGATCATGATGACCATGTTCAAATTTCTTTTTCAGGGGGTCCAGATTCCAACGTCGACGAGGCTCAAAGAACTTTCGAGTACAGCGAATATGAAGATGACGGTGAGGCCATTGCAGAATCTCGAAGACACATCATTTACGCCCAGGCTCCCTCTGAAGTCGCTGAAATTTATCAAAATGTTGACCACACCACTTTAGAATACGGACAAATTGAAGAAATGGAGTCTGTCACAATTAGCCCCAACGATGAACAGGCCACTGATCGTACACTTGCTAGCTCGGAACTTTTTAGAACTGTTGCTGACGGCTTTAAGCAAGCTGAAGAGACACAAATTCTGGTTGATGAATCACTTTCTGTAACGGATGTACCTACCTCTGAAGCTGCTCTACCTAGCTACACTATGTCTACTTTTGAAGAAATTGAGTCACTTTTGAGGTCACAGCCTCAATCTACTGAGAAAAACGAACCCAATTCAAAAAATCCTGCAGAGAATCTTGCTGGCAAAGAAGGTACCGTAATTGGTTATTCGACAGTGCTAGAAATTCGAAGTTCGGAACCCAAAGTTTGCTTTTCCAATGGCCGATGCATTCCAGCGAAACATTCTTCCAGAAGATGAAGACTCGTTAGAAAATGTTATGCAATTTGAATGTGTTTGTGTTGAGATAATAATTTATTTAATAGAATACTGAAGTTAAAGTAGTATTAAGTATTCTGTTAACCTCAAATATATTTTCGTTAAAAACATTTTGCTAGCAAGAGGAGCATTGAATTTTTTCCATTTTTTATAGTTCACATGTTGTTCTGTGGCGCCGTATTGATCACAGCAATGTCGTGCATGAAGAGATATTATATTTTTTTCGAGTGAGGTTCATTACGTAGTGAGTTGTAAGTAATGATTATGCTTTCTCCGGTTGTTTTTACATAGATGATAGAAATTTCGTAGCTTCTTTGTTTTAGGAGTACTAGCGTGAACTAATTTAATGAGTTTTACTTTCTAAATGAGTTGTCTTAGAGAAGTTGTTGAGCATCTGAAGAAAAATAATTGAATGTGGTCATAAGATAGGCTGTCCAATGCATGTCTCGAAGGCCACATCGTCTCGCGAAAATAACTATTCAAGAAATACCACATATGAGCTACTCGCTGGGGCCAAACATAAAGTTGAAAGGCTAAATTTGTTGGATGAAAGACGTACATGTGCAGCAAGTTCAGTTGGCTTATGGTCTACTTTGAACAGCAATGACTGAAGCCACTTTTGCAGGTTTTATGCCCACTATGTTTACTGTCGTAGAGGTTCACTTTAACCAGCATCAACTGTGTTCACTTGGATAGATGTAAACGCAAGTAGTGAGTAGTGGAAAATAGTTTGATGTGGACAGAGTTATTGACGTAAGCAATGGCAGGACGAGTTACCGCCCGTCTCACTCGACTAAAAATAACGATGGAAAAAGTATAGTTCTCGACGCAAAGTTATGCTGAAATTCTTAACAAAACAAGATGCTTTCATTCGAGTGTCCACACTATTTAAATGAAGGCTTATCATAAGATAGACAAAATAGCAATGTTTGCTGCCTAAACATCGGTTCACTCTACGGCAGATGAGTTAGAAACTGCCCAAAAGAACTTTGATCCGCTTCGAAAAGTTAATTCCCTAGCTGAGAAATAGTGAACCATATCTGTTACATCTGAATACCGCAGAACAGTTTTAATTGTGAAGCATGACTGATTTCAAGCTATGCTATTAAGGCACAAAGGAAGTAATACATAAAAGTCATAATTTAAAGTGCGTGTGATGTTTCACGCCGGCTTAACATCCACGAACTACGAATATGACGGCGCTTCCTTGGAAGGAAATCTAAAGTTTACCTACTTTTCGACTGGCTTCACAGAAACACGTGGTTTTGCAAGTTCGTCCGTTGTTGCACATACAAAGTTACTACGTAGTGACTCCGCCCTTTCGTCGTCAAGTTAAGCTTACAATTGCAAAGATTGCGCTACATCAGAATTTCAACTTGGGTGATAAGTTACAACATCTGAATTACTTGTGCATAAATGACCTGAAAAAATAGATTTTCGTATCGGGTGTAGTGCCGAGCTTGAGATATGTCAAGTGAAGTATGTTTTTGAATTAATTTATAGCTTATATTTAACCAGGAATAAATAATAAATGAACCCGACGCTTGAGTTGAGGTACGTTCCTTCTCTCTAAATTCTTCGAATGTATGGAAATACATTCACAGTGTAAGACTACATTTAAAAGAATACTCAGAATAAAATAACTTGGAACTGATGAGGCAACCTTAGGTGAGTCACACATGGCTCGTCTCACCCTGCTTCTCCACTCTCGTGCAATTGATTGTCTTCCCTCTGACATATATCCACGTATATACATAGAAGGAGAGCATTCCACAAATATAGAAAATCCTCAATTTTAACCTACAGTTGGTTTAATTTGGGAATATTTACGACTGAGGTAGTTACAGTCTTGTTCATCAGTTATTGTCGATATTATTATCGTGTCATATTTTGTACATTGTGTCAATAAAAATAAACGTTTGATGGCCATTTACGAAATAGTCCTCCAGAAATTCATCAGTCCCTGTTGTAGAAGTACGAGAAATCTATTTTTTCTTTAAATTATTATATGTTTATTTAAGTCGTCGGAATAACATGAATAATTCAAACAAAGAAAGCTCCCTTTTCATTTCGCAATTTAATAAAAAACTTCAATTTGAATTTACATCTCATTTTCTAGGAAAAATTAATTCATCTTTTATTGCACGAATACCAAAACACGCAACTTTCAGTGTCTACTGTAAGACTTGCAGATCATTTTTTCCTCGGATTACTGGGCTTACTTATTTTAATTATTCAAATGAGTTTTTTTTTATTCTTGCGGAGAGCCGATGAAATTTTGTCCGCAAAGAACAACAAGCAAAACCAAAACCCGGAAATTATAGCGAGAAACTTCCGAAGAGTTTCTGCGAGATTATGGCACAAAAATTACGCTCAAAGCTTCCCCAAAATTAATTGTGGAAGCTAGGTAACTATTTTGTGACCTGTAATGTGCACAACCCGCAGCCCATGCAAACCGACACAAAAGTGTGAACCTGTTCGGGGTCACACCGTTAGGTTATCAAAGCATGAGAAATGGAGCTCTATTAAAATGTAAGATTATTTTTAGCTTGTCTAAAACACCCTATTGTGAGATGGGATCCAGAGAGGGCAAAGAGGAGAAATAATTTGATCCGAGCTATGGAAAACGGGGAATCTATGCTCAAGGTGTGTTCCCACACAGGATCCCTGCGCATAGAAACGGTAAGTTGAAAATAAAGCGGAAAAAGTATCGCACCCATTGTAGGTCGCAATTCCTATTAATGCGACTTAGAATCTAACGTCCATGGCAGGCTTCCAGGCATGCATAGTTCAGTTGTACAAAAGTACATATTCTGAACTGTCGAGAGCAAATACATTAGTACAGCTGTTAGAGCTGGGACAAGCGAGTTTCTCAGTTTTTCAACTGTTAATTTATGTAAGCTATCATGAAATATGTTATAATTTGCTACGTATTCGTTGCATCAGTGCAGAGCACCCATATTGCCTTTTATTGATGAAAAATAAAACTTCACCTATGAAAATGTTTTAAAAAGAGATGCAGAGATGAATCTAAAAACATTTAACATGGTCGCAAAAAAACAACGAGGCCAAATTTATAAATTACACATCAGAGTATGATATGAGTTAAAAGGAACTATGAGCTCTCAGCTTACCGTTTCCACGGAGTAAATATTTTGCGCGTCATTCAAGGAGTACTGTACACGTCATCGAAGGATGGCTTCGTTTAATGGACGGTGAGGTATTCGAAAATACGGAGGTTTTAGTCAATCGTAAAAGAGTGTAAGATACAAATTTACCAATGCTAATAATTTGTTCATAAAATCATTTGAACCACACTACCTGATGTTACAGTGTCAGACGTAAACTTCAAGAATAATTCCAGAGCAGTAACTGCAACGGAAATACTCTGCAACCCTTATTAAAAGCGCTCGGTAAGTGGAGCTCAAATACAGCGACACACAGTAGACGACAGCGACACACAGTAGACGACAGCGACACACAGTAGACGA
>VOMN01099195.1:0-21087 GCA_014899125.1 Orchestia grillus
TTTTTTAAAGGTCCTCCCGATAATACGTAAGCACCAAAACTCTTATCTTTACGCTCATGATGTCGGGCTGTGATCTTTGTCATGAGCAGGTCATAGGTTTTCGCGTAGCACTATAATTTTAATAGATCCTTACTAATATTTTTGCCTTGACGAGCAGCCTTCAACGTAATTTATTTGGCCATCAAAACACGTTGAGCGCTCGAGCAACTTCTTACAGAGCTCAAAGGCTCGGAACTGTTATTGAATATTCTCCCTGCTCAAGAATAAACATTTTACTTCAAGAACCTTAGCTCTCGCCACATGTTTCGTTTAATACGGTTTTATTTCAATGAAATAAATAGTACTTTTGTAGTATTATTTATTTTACAATTTAGCTCAATATTAATAAGCGAGCTGCGTGTAAGAGTTATACGCCTCTTAGGAAAAAGAGTAGGTATCTCACATGTGACCGTGGCGGTACGACTAAAAACACTGCTGTTGCTCATGAATGAATCAATGGTAATAAAAGTGTCCGAGTCTCCCTGCAACGCTCAATGGGCTCAAGGGATTCAAAGCAGCTACCTTGAATCTCGCAACCGACAAAAAATTTAACTCCAGAAGGTTGAGGCTACCTGATGTT
Organism: Orchestia grillus; assembly: GCA_014899125.1. Lineage (NCBI taxonomy): Eukaryota > Metazoa > Arthropoda > Malacostraca > Amphipoda > Talitridae > Orchestia > Orchestia grillus. Next base: position 620 of record VOMN01099195.1, read on the forward strand.
GATTTTTTTTATCAGTTTCATGATTGAAGGCAGCGGCTTTGAATAACTAAAGTTCTTCGAGCCTAGGAGCGAGGTTATTTTGAAGTTTGTTGATCATTTGGGCACGAAGGCGAGTGCGGATGTTCTGTTGTTGCAGGGAGAGGAAATCAAAATCTGAATTTCATTAGAATGTGCCCTTACGACGTGGAAAATGCGAAAACGAAGCTATAAATAATCATCTGAATATGGGCGCTGGATGCATGGAAATTTCCGTGTGTTGTGGTGTCACTTAGGGAAATTAGTACCATTACGCGTGCATTAATTTTGGTGACGTTGAATTAAAATTGCGGTTTATAAATCACCGGTGTGTAAATTGTGCCTTATATCCCCAACGAGTATTGCTTCTGTATTTCATTAGTATTTAAGAGTTCTCCCCCATTGAAAGTTGGTATACATCATGACTTGGTGAACATTCTTCAATATTTGAATATCGGCATCACTAGAACATCGGCGTCAGGCAGTGTGCGTAGGCTTACAGTAGGATTTGTACAAGAGATAAAAATCTTTCATGTAGGTCTGTCACATACTATATATCACGATCACCGCAAAAAAGGCTATCAGTGATACCAAATAGCAACTTCCGAAAAAACAAGAAAAATATGTACCGCACTCCACTCCCCTGTGTAGTTCCCAGTGTAAAAAATTTGTTTTACATTTTTTAAAGCAATAAAAATTGCGTTTTTAACGATTTGGTTGCATTCCCAGAATGACCCACAGACGACATTGAGGCATCCGATTGAATGTACGAGTGAAATCTCTCATGTACGGACGCTGCATCGGATGCAACGGACGAAATCCGCTGATCTGAATGCTAATTTCATTGGCTGAATTTCCGGTGACAGAAGGTGAAAAAATTTTAAACGCTGAATATTCGCGCTACGTCAAACCTGAAATGTGCCAGACAGAAGTACCATGACCAACTGACACAAAATGTACCAGAAAGTTATACAAAAATTTTCTAACCCAAAATTTACCAGAAGGTTATACAAAGACTAGCAAGTCCGAAATGTACCAAAAAGTCGTACAACAATTTTCTAACCCCTAATGTACTAGGATGTCATACAAAAATTGCTGACCCAAAATGTACCAGCAAGTTATACGAAAACTTGCTTCCCCAAAATGTACCAAAAAGTAATACAAACACAAGCCAACCCCAAATGTACCAAAAAGTACTACAAAGACTAGCCAACCCAAAATGTACTAAAAAGTACTACAAATACTTGCCAACCTAAATGTGCCGAAAAGTACTAAAAATACTAGTCAACCCCATATGTACCAAAAAGTACTACAAAGACTAGCCAACCTAAATGTGCCGAAAAGCACTAAAAATACTAGCCAACCCCAAATGTACCAAAAAGTACTAAAAATACTAGTCAACCCCAAATGTACCAAAAAGTACCACAAATACCAGCCAACCCAAAATGTACCAAAAAGTACTACAAATACTTGCCAACGCAAAATGTACCAAAAAGTACTACAAATACTTGCCAACCCAAAATGTACCAAAAAGTACTACAAATACTAGCCAACTCAAAATGTACCGAAAAGTACTACAAATACTAGCCAACCCAAAATGTACCAAAAAGTACTACAAATATTAGCCAACCCAAAATGTACCAAAAAGTACTACAAATACTAGCCAACCCCAAATGTCTAAGAAGAAACAAACTACGCATGCGAAAGTCCTCAGTGTCCTCTGCAGGTGGGGGTGGGAAATGGGCCAGGACGAGGCGTCCAGAACGAGTTCTGGAACCTGACGGGCCGGTGGCGACTCAAACGATCTTGATGTTATGATCTTCCTAACATAAAAACTTCTGCAACAGTCCATCTACACCAGGAACAAGTTTTGGTGAGCAGAGAATATTACTTGAGTTAAATGTGCTCGTACATGAGAGTGCGATGTGTGACATTCCAGTGCCCCTGTGCTACGGGGCTCTCATACCCTGAGGTTGTGTACCATCTCAATGAAGTTCGGACGACATTTACATTGTACTCTCCTTATTACATTGTGCCAGACGGTGCTGAGAGCACGGCACGTGGCAACGGAACCTCGGTATTTCAGAATCGCAGTTTTCGGAAGCCCTACCCTCCGAGGAATTAATGTAGTCATTCCTATCCCCCGAGGAATTAATGTAGTCATTCCTACCCCCCGAAGAATTAATGTAGTCATTCCTACCCCCGAGGAATTAATGTAGTCATTCCCTTAAAGCCCTTCCGTGGAAAATGTTCGCGGGCTCTGAATCGTACGAAAACAGTACTTGAGTGCGCGCTCACTGGGAGTCGAACAGGCTCACATGAGACTCAAAGTTGAGGTTCTCACCTCAACTTTGATTTGCGGGACACTTTCCCCCTCACCTTCCCCTGATGTTTGTTAGAGTCGTAGCGCCGTAGACGGCCACGAGAATAAAGAGGAGTGTTACCAAACTCTACATGAAAAAAGTCTGCTGCGAGTTCGGTTTTCCAATGAGCGCTTGTCATTTCAGTGCAATTTTTGCTTTCTTCAAACATCTTCCAGAGCAGTGACATCACTTGACGTTTAATTGCGTATTTTTTCCATGATACAATCGCATTGTGATTCCATTGTCATTCCTCAGAAACTCCAGTGGTCTCAAGCTTCAGTGAAATTTTAATGCGCGTATTATTTATATTATCCCTCTATATGCTGATACATAGTTATTGCTCACTTGATTGGTTGGTCCGTCTCTCTGTCACGCTCCTAAGGATTTAGATAGGAGAAAATTCCCAGCTCCGGATTCCTAGATTAATAGCGAGACTGTCTGATAAGACAGCCCTTATCAGTGATACTCCTAACAAAATCCCTTCATGTCAGAGTTACCGTAAATAAGCGGGCTCCTTAAAAATTTAACATCGTCCCGTCATTTCTGGCGAATCGCGTCTACTAGTTCATACTAGGATGAATAGAGCTCTAGCTGCATGTCTGAGCAGTAGGAGAAAGTGATTACAACAGTCTATTGGAAAAAAAGATGAACTGGTCTAGAAGTTGTCCCACTGCTTTCGTGAGAAGCTCAGAACTTCTGCCTTTTTTTTCTGAAATGCCATAGTTGCAATTGTCGTCGGCCGCTGTGTGGAGGGCAGACGTCGACTTTTCCCACGACGGTAAAGGGGCTTTTCTAGTGCATTCAAGTAGATTATGATCAGTTAAGACCCGTAAGCGAAAGCGGGTCCAGGGCGAGACTATTTGGGCGCAGTCAGTTATTTAGTTGTAAATAGCATTTACGGTTCAATACGGGAAAATTTCATTTACGGAAAATTACATTTACGGTTAAATACGAGGAAATTCCATTTACAGGAAATAGCATTTACGGTTCAACACGGGAAAATTCCATTTACGGGAAACTTTCATACATGTGCAAGCTTCATCTACGGGAAAGTTTCATTAAGGTTTCACAAGGTGCGGTGACAGCACCCATTTCGGCTGACGTTGCAGAGCGCTGGCAGAGATACCAGGCCGTGCCAGCAATTCTTTTGACCTTGGGAGCCGCAAATTACTGTCAACCTGACAAGTTAGTACTTCTTCATCCGTAAATATTAACCATCGACAGCACATCGGAGCTAAATTAGAAAATAAAAACAAAGCAATAAAAAAACTCTTCCTGTTGGTAGGCTGTTTCTTTGGAATGTATTATGACCAGTATAGGTATTGGGGAGCCGTCTCGGTATTGGGGAGCCGTCTCGGTATTGGGGAGCCGTCTCGGTATTGGGGAGCCGTCTCGGTATTGAGGAGCCGTCTCGGTATTGGGGAGCCGTCTCGGTATTGAGGAGCCGTCTCGGTATTGGGGAGCCGTCTCGGTATTGAGGAGCCGTCTCGGTATTGGGGAGCCGTCTCGGTATTGGGGAACCGTATCAGGATCAGGATCAGTATTGGTATTGAGAATCAGTATTAGTAGTGGAGAATCAGTACCGGTAATGGGATCAGTATTGGACATCATATCAGTTGTGGGAATCAGTATTATCATTCGGATCAGTATTGGGAATCAATATCAGTATTTGAATCAGTATTAGCATTAAAGAGCAGTATTAGTACTAGGATTCAGTATCGCCTATATCGGGGATCAGTATCAATATTAGAGATCAAAATCAGTTACGGTATTAAGGTTAGTATTTGGGATGAGTTATTTCCGGTAACGAGCTCAGCACCAGAATAAGATCCAATACCGGAATTGTCTCTACTACTAATGCTCGGTTTATTATCAGAAGTTTGTTCAGTATCAGTATTGGGTTCGGTATCAGTATTGGATTCGGTATCAGCATTGAGTTCGGTATCAGTATTGGATTCGGTATCAGTATTGGGTTCGGTATCAGTATGGGGTTCGGTATCAGTATTGGATTCAGTATAAGTATTGGGTTTGGTATCAGTATTTGGTTCAGTATCAGTATTGGGTTCGGTATTAGTATTGGGTTCAGTGCTAGCATGGGATTCAGAACCAGTATTGTGTTCAGTCCCCCTATAGAGGATCAGCATCAGTATACAGGATCAGCACCAGTATAGAGGATCAGCACCAGTATAGAGGATCAACATCAATATAGAGGATCAGTATCTGTGAGTTCTCATAATTCAGGTACCCCAAAATTATCATGTGAGAGAATCACCAAACCAGGGAGTCGAACGGTGAGGTACGCGTTCTTGAGAACCACATTAGCCGTACGACTGAGTGGTTTCCAGGCCTGAGAAGATCGTGTTCAAAGCAAGAAAGCTGTCCAGTGTAATTAAGGGACAAACGTTCGTAACTTCTAGCGTCGGAGACTTATTGCGTCAAAAGAAGCGGCCGCGTCTGGCCGGGCGCATTCACAACTTTCTGGGAGCATTACCGCAACCTTGGGTCCTGTCTGCAGTAACATCCAGCAGCCCGCGCCCCAACGTTACTACGCTTCTGGCGGCCAGCTCTCGGATCCGCACCATACCGGTTAACCGTTCGCGCTCACGGAGAAAAGAACGGGCTGTTGAACTACGGTTATTCTTCTGAGCAACAGCTTCCGCCCATGGGAATGCTTAACGCTACAGTGAAGGGGCTGACGTACAGGCATCTTAATGGCCGAAATATATTTAAAAACTGACACTTAATCAAATGACTGATACTTTCTTACTGAAAAATGAATTAGAACCGGAATAAAATATCTAGAACGCACTCTATTGAAGCTGGTTATCTTGATTTGAATGTTCAGAGATAGTCAATTTGCCCCATCCGTCTTTTTTTATCCCATCCGTCCTTCTTTACCCCATCCATCCTTCTCTACCCCATCCGCCCTTCCTTCATCCGTCCTTTTTTACTCCATCCGTACTTCTTCATTCCATCCATCCTATTTTACCCCATCCGTCCTTCCTTCATCCATCCTTCTTCACCCACCCCATCCGTCCTTCCTTCATCCATCCTTCCTCACCCACTCCATCCGTCGTTCTAGTACTACCCGTTGGGTACATTTGGCTCAATGGCAGTCCCGACAAGCCGATGCAAACCTCTGGCCCCGCTGTGCTGCGTCTGCTGTGGGCGCACGAGGCGCGCATTGTCACACGCTGTACGTCATCAACTTGGTGGGGATGAAAATAAGTGCCATCGTGATCACAAATCCAATTTTCAGCATTAAAAACAACACCAACGTGATCAAACACATTAAAATTTAAAAGAACAAACGATTCGGATCATGTGAAATACATGTTACAGTAAACCGTGGTTAAAGAGAGCAACGAAAATTCCATTTGCCACGTCTTACTGGCATTGGGGAGGATTTTGTAAGATTTGAAACGCTCGTCTTTTAAAGACTTTAATGCCTGTGATCATGTGGGTACTTCCATTTGTAATGAAAAATAGATTTCTCACAAATTACCCTGTCTCTTACATAATTACGTAGCGGGTCGCTCACACACTATTTCTCTACGCCTCTACGTGCGGGGTACCCGTTCGTACGACTACGTGCGTGGTCCCAGTTCGTACGACTACGTGCGTGGTACCAGTTCGTACGACTACGTGCGTGGTCCCAGTTCGTACGACTACGCTTACAGTCATGTACCCAAGGACCCGCGTACATGAATGTACCACAACGAGTCAAACCAACACGTTCATAGAATATTAGTGTGATGCTTTAAAATCAAAAGCATGGATAACCACCGTGCACGATAGAACCAGTCAAATGAACATATTTTATGTTGGTTCTGCGTTTGTAAGAGAACTGTAAAAGAGTACAGAGGCCTCAAAAACACGCCGTCGTATTCGATCTTTTGCTTGAAGTTCTTACATGCAGCGCATGCACTCGCTCAAGGGCACCGAATACCACAGATTACGGTTAGCACAAGCACGGGAACACAGCACACATCCGCACACAGGCGCGACAAAAACCCTGGCAGCTCGTCAGGTCCATTGACTCCTGGACCAACGAAGCTGCGCCGACCTTGAGTTCATGAATCGAGCGATGGAGGAGTGAGGGAAGACTGCGTACCTACGAGGAGGAATGTGCGGTTCTCCACCTCAATGACGCTCGAGTTTCGTGATGAAATAAGTGCAAGCGGGTTCGCTTGGTTCCAGGAACTGGTTTTTGTCGAGTGACGTGTACACTCTGTCTCGAAAGTAAAGCTTCGTTCAGCCTCCATGCTTTGGACCAGAGATACATCTAATGTCTGCACCAGCAGTCGGCTGGCTGTGGTGGAGGTGGGTTCCAAGACGCGGGAACCAAGGGTGCGGCACAATGGTCAGACTCATTTGTGCGTCGGACGAGCCCAAAATTCAACAGAGTATGAACAAAGGTAGTTTCAAGACGCAACTAATAAGTCAAAATTGCATTAACCATGTATGACACGGAAAGTAAAATAACTTTTTTTGATTGTTCAATTCATGGTGCATTTATTAAGCCAACAGACATGCCCGATCATGTCGCCCATATCTCAAGATGCAGACGCCCGTCCACCTACAGTGGCTGCTGCCTCAATAGGTGAATCCGGTTTCGAAATATCGTTCGAAAGTTATTGATCGCTCAATTGGTATATTCGGATTTCTAACTTGCCTGAAATTGCGTTGTGATTCTGTAGATGCAATCAGTTTTTAATTTTTGTCTGCCAGCAGTTAATGTCAGGATCCAGTCTTCACTTGTTATCTGACAGCAGATAATGCCAGGATCCAGTCTTCACTAGTTGCTAACTGCAGTAGGGTAAATATGCTAGGCACCCGTCCAGGGAATGCTGCTGATTGGTTGCCTGTTTTAATGTGAAAGCTTAGCGCTAAAGCTATTAATTAAAGTACTCTGCATTCCCAGTTGATATTTGAAAAAAACATCAATACAAAAATTGGTTTTTGCAGCTGCAGTTCAGAGGATATTGGCGGTTTAGGAATTTAGGTGGTTTCTCTCTGCTCGATTTAGGGCACCTAACCTTTTGACAGCATCATATGTGTCCTATTGACTGCATCATATGTGTCCTATTGACCGCATCATATGCGAATTCAAAGTAATAAGCTACGGCATACTGATTCGCATGAGCAAATGAATACCTATAAATAGTTTTGTCAACGATGCTTATTGTCTTAAAATTTTCAACACAATACCACTTGGTCGAGATTAGTATTCGAAAATAAAAGAAGGTTATATCAAAGACTGGTAGTTGGCATTCAATAATCAAGTAACTTTTTTATTTGGACGTTGAAAATTCTGATGAAATTAAACATTCGCAGGTGGTAGGTAGCACGTACATATCCCTCCTAGTTAGGAGGTCCTGGGTTCGACACCCTGAGAGGAGGGCTTTTCTTGAGAAAGCAAGATTAAGACTTTCATAGAAAAGGCAGCACACCAGTGAGCCCCAGGCCAGTGCACCAGAATTTTGTCTAAAAGTCCACGGAAAGAATAATGAATTTTTTTCACAATTTTAGAGTAATTCGAGAAATTCTTGCCTCGGGCATGACATTTAGGAGTTTGTGAAACTAAAAACCATTCAGTTTCATTTCATAATTGATTTGCAATTAACTTAGTTTCATAGTTATTCTGGGACCACCTCGTACTCTCAGGTTTCCCACCTACATTTATTCCCTGAAGGCCACAGGGAATTTATTTATTCTCGCCGTATGTTCTGGCCGTTCTATTAAAGAATCGTTGCTTCACGCAGCCCGAGGCAACGATAAGGAAATGAAGCAGATCTCTGGGGAATAGCTCGAAGTGAAGGAGTAACATGAAGCGTTCTTCCTTATAAGGTTAAAAAGTTAGCACGTAAACTTGGATAATGTTCTTCGTTGGTTAGACTCGGTCAGAAATTCGGACAAACCATGTGCCGACGACGGGATTTGAGCTTCAGTAACTATACAGGGACGCTCGTCGATGAGGTTTAACTCCCAGAAAATGAATTGGATCCCATGGGGAGCGGGTGAATTGGTTAAACGATACTAACACTCACGATCGTAAGAAAAAAGGTTTGTAAGACTATCATTTTTCAATTGATGATAATCAACTTTGAAAATCCGATTTTTCGTTAAAATTAGCATTAAAAACTGGTAGTTTTCCATTATTAACAATCAACTTTGACATAAGAAACACTTGAGTCTAGTCATTAAAGCTTACCTATTTCCGTGATATTGGCGATGCTCCTTACGGTGTCTGGAGGAAACGAGTGGCGCTGGTGGAAGTTACTGGAGATGCTGCTTCCTTCAGAGGCGTAGTTGAAAATTTGTTGTTCTTTATACAGTTGGTGCATGTAGCCTGGGACCTTCAGAGGCACGTTATGGGAGGGCCTCTTCATGCCTAAAAACTTAAGGAGCTCTTCCTGCAGTTCGTCCGTGGAAGACACAGCCGATGTTACGTTCAACAGGACAATGAGCCAGAGGATCCAGAGCACGACTGTGGACTGGCGAAGGAGGCCACGGCGGAGGTGACGACGCCGCATGCTGGTGTTCGTATGGGGGTCCTCGCTGGCCCCCCGAGCCCCCTGTAACAGTGTCACATCTCATGAGCCTCACCACACTAGCAAAATAATTAACTAACTAACGAACTAAAGCGAACAAACAAACTAAATATTGCGTCGTTAATGTACAACACTAATGGTTGACTTGTCTTACTAAGCAAAATTTTGCTACGTGTATTTGATCGATATTAACCTGCAAACACCACAGTGAAATGATTAGTACTTTTGAGCAAGTATTTATGTTTCACATGTATCATAAATAGAATAAACCCAAACGAAGACTACATCAGCAGCATCATATTAACTGAGCACATTTATTTATAGAAATACATTCATAATATTTATAGAGCACATTTACAGCATTTATTTAACACCTGCTGGACATCATCTACATCATAGACGAGCCACAGCAAGCAAAACTCTTCTGAGTGACCACAACACCCTTCACAGTCCTCTTTAGAGTAACACAGAAACTTTTTGTAGTTCTCCATAGAGTAACACAGAAACTTTTTGTAGTTCTCCATAGAGTAACACAGAAACCTTCTGCAGTCCTCCATAGAGTAACACAGAAACCTTCTGCAGTCCTCCATAGAGTAACACAGAAACCTTCTGCAGTCCTCCATAGAGTAACACAGAAACCTTCTGCAGTCCTCCATAGAGTAACACAGAAACCTTCTGCAGTCCTCCATAGAGTAACACAGAAACCTTCTGCAGTCCTCCATAGAGTAACACAGAAACCTTCTGCAGTCCTCCATAGAGTAACACAGAAACCTTCTGCAGTCCTCCATAGAGTAACACAGAAACCTTCTGCAGTCCTCCATAGAGTAACACAGAAACCTTCTGCAGTCCTCCATAGAGTAACACAGAAACCTTCTGCAGTCCTCCATAGAGTAACACAGAAACCTTCTGCAGTCCTCCATAGAGTAACACAGAAACCTTCTGCAGTCCTCCATAGAGTAACACAGAAACCTTCTGCAGTCCTCCATAGAGTAACACAGAAACCTTCTGCAGTCCTCCATAGAGTAACACAGGAACCTTCAGCAGTCCTCCATAGAGTAACACAGGAACCTTTTACAGTCCTCCATAGTGCAACACAGAAATGCTCGCATGGGGAGAGAGAAAGGTCGAGCACCCAATTTTTGCAGGTGACATTCACAAGAAAATATCGCATCATAAATGTTCGTAGTTTAGGATTTTCAGAAATCCTCTGAGCTTGGTTTGAAAGACGTGCCCGACCTCAGCTCCTGACTGCATCGGATGAGCATTCAAAGTTACCCTCGTGCCGCAATTACGGCGCATTTCACTAGTACCAAAAAAGGAAAATGCTGAAAGTATTAGTCTTTACTAGTCTCTACAGCGCACACAACACGCCCGGACAGCACACAACTCGCACCCCGCACACACATAACACACACGGAAAACACACGGCACATTCACAACACACTCATGACACGTATCCGTAACCCACGCGCGACACACACAACACACACCTGCACAATTTCAAAGAACACACGACCCACGCTCGCTCAATTTGACCCTGCCCATGAAGCACCAGGTCTCTGCTGTATGACTTCCTGAAATTAATTTCTTTATAAAATTAACTACACATAACTTAAGACTACTGATCATGGAGGACATCCAACATTGTTGCGCTACTGGATATCGCAGGGCAGAATTGCAACGCAAAAAAGAGTGTGAATATGGTAAAATAATTTAGATTGACATGTTTATTAACTTATGATAACAATATTTAATGAAGGAACCGACTGAAATATTTACTGATATGATGGTAACTGCTTAAAAAATTGCTGAAATTTAGAACATTTTGCGGGTTGTGAAGGCACATTGTGTCAATTATTCGCTTTTTATATTTCTTGTAAATCTCACCAGCGTTGAACCAACGCCAAATTTATCCGTTCTTCCAATTATTCAAGTTATCTGCGACAAAATAATTAAAACTAATCATTCACCAGCCATCTCCTCTGACACAACGAGCTGATTATATGATAAAAATATTACTTCTATGAATTTACCTCACCTTGAATGATATAATTAATCTTTTAGTCTCAGAATAAATTTCTCACAGAAATTGAATAATTATTTTCTTTCGTGCTCGCGTGTTTGAAATGAAAGTCTGGATGACAAAAAAACATGAATTAGCTACCATTAACAGGGGCTTCCCTAATTAGATTCGTGATCAAAGGTAGAGAGGTAAATTTAAGCCCGTCAGAGCAACGTCAAGGCAAGGTAAATGTTAATTAAATGACTCTAATATTTTTAGAAGGTGTATCAGGTGAGATACGAAGTGCAGTTACGAGCTAAATTGAGCATGTAAAAGTGAAGAAAGTCCGCTCGAAATCTACGTAAGCTATACCATGTATTCCGAAAAAAACATGCGAGAATTTATCTCACGTGTGCACTGCCTCGTCCCTGCGCCCGAATGAGAAGTCAATAGTGAGAATTTGAAATGAATAACGAAATAAAAATTAAAAAAAACTATTAAAAGTCAATGCCGGAGTCAATAAATGGAACTAGGGTTCAATAACACAAATCAGGAGTTAATAACACGAATTAGAAACAACACAAATTACGAGTCAATAACTCTAACTATGAGTGAGGAACACAAATTAGGACTCAATAGCTTGAATAATAACGTAATCAATAACGCTGATTACAAGTCAGTAATGCTAATTAGGCTTTAATGACGCAAATTAAGAGTTAATAACTCAAATTAAGGGCCAATTACGTAAACTTGGACTTAATAATGCGCACCAGAAACCCTGAGTGCGACCTAGAAGTCAACGCATCAAATTTGGATTTAACAACGCGAATTTGGATTTAACAACGTGAATTTGGATTTAACAAATCAAATTCAGATCTTATTCATTTAATGTGAATAAAATCTCGCTCTTTGAACTCAACTATATAGTCGATGGCGTTTGTTAAATAATATTAATGTTTTTCTAAGAACAGTTTTTAATAACAATAATTCACTTACGTAAATTTATAAATCCATATTTCACTGGTGAGAATTTATGCACAACACGTTACCGATGGAAAGTTTTGAAACCATGTCACAGTATTAGAAAATAATTAAATAACGGTCGCGGAAACTTATGCAATTTGATGCAAATGATGAAAAATTCTAAACAAAATATTACGGTAATGTTCTTTTGCGAATAGAGAGAAATACTGAGAAATACTTTTGCGAAAAGTATTTGGTAGTAATCCTTGAAATACCGAGTAATGTGATCCAGAGACTGCTTGGAATAATAGTACTTCTTAACCGGTATTCCAGTTCCGAGTTTGGAACATTAATTCAAAAACGGTATTCTAGTTGCGGGATAAAAGTATTGATGTATTGAAAGAGGCTTTCGAGTAATGGGTGTGATCTTGAGCAAATTAAATCATGCTTGTATATTCCAGATGCAGCTGTGGAGCATGGGAATGCTAAGAGCTGTATTCCAGATACGGCTTTGAACATGGGAATACTAAGAGCTGTATTCTAGATACGGCTTTGGAACATGGGAATGCTAAGAGCTGTATTCTAGATCCGGCTATGAACATGGGAATGCTAAGAGCTGTATTTCAGATACGGCTTTAGAACAATAAAGCACTGAAAGCTGTATCCAGTCCCAGGTTTTATAACACAGGTACTCCAACAGCTGCATTTCAGATTTGCCTTTGCAGCATAGATTCACTCAGGGCAGCATTCTAGAAACGACCGCTGCATCAATAACCCGCCCCACAAAGCAAAGGCCGCCAGAAATATGCAATTTCAAAGTAGAAACTCTTCCCTTACGAAAGCGACGCGAAAAGATTCTGCAACACTAACATGATCTCATGTTATGGTAACCTATGTAATGGTAACCAATGTTATGGCAACCAATGTCATGGTTACCAATGTTATGCTAACCAATGTTACGTTAACCAATGTTATGGTAATACACATAACATACTCAGGGCAGCGCGACAACATTATGCATGTTGAATATTTTGTAATGTTGCGATCTTGTGGGAGTTTTCCTTGAGTTTGGAGGTCTTCTTTTCTAAAACACAACGCTATTCCGTAAGGAATATTTTTGAAATATTATGGTTATTCTTCAAAAAGCGCTTGTTTTGAGAGTGGCATCTGCGTTAACAGGTAATTACAATGTCGTTTTGTTTAATGCATATTCCTTTTGCTGTGATTAGTTCACATTTAGGTGCAGTACCGTACAGCGTTTAATTCTTCATCACGTCGAATGACATCACTCTCACAGCCAATTTAGACACTAAAGTTCAGCCGTATTTCCAGTACGTGAACTGAGCGGAGGGTTTATTAGATTCTGTCTTTTTGTAGGAACAAGTTTTCCTCACAATCTCTGTCGGATGTGTCTCATTGATCTTAAATCAACAGAAGAGATAAAAGTTATTCAGAATCTTTGCAATCTTAGAAAGGTAAAAATGTTAATTTTAAGTAAGTGGAACGCAAGACGTGTCTGATCTAGATAAACAGAAGAGATAAAAGGAGCCCAGAATCTTTTTAATACTAGAAAGGTAAAAATATTATTTCTTTTTCAACAAATCAAAGTATGAACTGCAAGCCTATAGCAGCAGCTGCAAAAATTTCTAGCTACTAATGAAAAATATATGCATTTTTTGGTGTGATGTTTGCACGTTTTAGTATTTCCACCGATAGAAAATTTGATTAGTGCCTCGCTTAAAAGTGGTGACAAATTGCCCCCATTTGCCAGATCAATTGCAACAGTTAACAAGTGTGTGACTAACAGATCAATTGCAACAGTTGACAAGTGTGAAGCAAACAGATCAGTTACAACTGAAGACTAAAACCCGCATGCTAACGCTCAGTTGGATTAGTCTGGACTTGCAGCTTTAGATAGCGGAAATCTTTGTCAACTTACAGCATTAAAAACCTCTCATAACATCGACTCTGCTCTTTTGGGTCGTAAATACTTATGATGGTGATAAATTAATAAAAAAGTCCTGAAAAAAGCCGCAAAAATTCGAAAGAAGAATTGGTAGAACTTAAAACGACTCATACATACATAGTCATCAAGATCACCCGATCAGATGTATGAATATTGGATCAAAACAAACCAATGTCAAAACTATGCAAATCTTTGAATAAAATGTTTGCTGCTGTCCGCATTCATTATGACACCGTAGGATGACATCAATTAGCCCAATTTACGTTGAAAAATGAGTACTAAGTAAACCTATAGAAATGGTATAAGATGAAATAACCCAATGCATCTGCACAATTGTCATAGTAATTAAGTAATTAATAATACTTACAAATTGATTACTAATTAATGACTAATAATTTCACTAGAATCATACGGTACGAAGCACCGTACGCTGGGAAAACGAGTTCTGTACACCACTGCCACGCCCAACCCTCCCTCCCTCTCTGGAGACGGAGTCATATAGAAACCAAAAAAAAGGAATACCTCCATTATTTCCTGAGATACACGGGTGTCAAAGTCACCCAAACTAAGAAGCTTTTTTAAGACATGTGTAAGAAACGGCGTTGGGTACCGCATGTGGTATGCACATATCGCTGGGACCTCATATCTCTTTCTTCCCATTTGGTAGAAGGTCAAGCAAACCCTCGGCGGTGCCTGATTGAACGTCGGCATTCCCACTCACTAACAGTCCGTGGAGTTCTTTATATAATTTACGAGTAGAGAGCATGTTCTGTACATTTATTTTCGAAACTGCCTCTTCAGTTGTTGGGTGGGGAGGGGGGGCGTTCTGTTTGCTAAAGAATTATTGGCATGTCTACTGTCATAAGGCTGTAGTGAGTTTGTTCACTTCTCACATGGAATTGGATGCTCCGCCTCTCCTTGTACCTCCTCCTAATCAATTTCAGCGAGTCTCTTCACATTACACGTAAAATTAATGATCGACTCCCGGTGTTCTCGACTTGTTTTTTGGCTGTTATTGACTGGAATAAATCGTTTTTTTGCCTGTTATTGAGTGGAATAAATCAGTTTGATTTTTGACTATTACTGGCTGGAATAAATCTGCCTATTTCTCATCGGTCGCTGCTTGAAATAAATCTACTTGCGTTTCGTCTTTTGAGGATTGCAATGAGTTCAACTGTGAAGATTTCTGAAAATTTCAACAGCTGTCGTTGAGATCAATGTCTTTTATCGCCGTGACAGGGAAATGCTCTTGCAGTGAAATTTATGCGACTACAAAAAGTGCCAGTTAATTCAGCAATTTCCTACCTACAGCTACTTTCAGACATGGCAGCCATTTTACAATTTATATAAAACTAATACCTGTAATACTTTTATATATAGCCTGTATTACTTATTATGTGTATACAGCCTGTACTACGCATTATATACTTCTTGTACTACTTAACATTCGCTACCTGTATAATCTAGTATACGCTCTCTGGACTCTTTAAATATACGGCCTGTATAACCTAATTTATGTTGCCTGTACTACTCAATATAGGCTGCCTATGCTACCTAACATACAATATTTTACCTATAAACAGGGCGAGGCAGAATGGATGGAGAATTTCATCCAATGAGATAATTCGACATGGGAACACATGGTCCTTCACGACTCCGTACCGCCCCTGGCAGGAGCTTCCCCAGGCTCTGGCTTGTGTACTAACTCGACTACTTTAGTTCACAGACTCATTTTGACAAAAGCTTCCTTTCAAGTTTTCAAAACCGTACATAATTTTGCCCCTACACTCTACACAACTTTCCATAGTTAAACACTCTATTCTATACCATTTATACTAGTTAAACACTGTATTCCATACAATTTTCACGTGTTAACACTTTTTTTTATACCACTATCACTAGTTAAATTATATTCTATACCACTTTCCTTAGTTAACACTCCATTTTACACAACTTTCACTCGCTAAACACTATTTTATACAACTTTCACTAGTTAAACACTCTATTATATACTATTTTCATTATTTAAACACTATTTTATCGAACTTTCACAAGTTAAACGTTCTATTCTATACCCCTTTTACTAGTTAAACACTCTATTCTATACCACTTTCACTAGTTAAACACTCTATTCTATTCCATTTTCACTAGTTAAACACTCAGTTCCATACCACTTTCCCTAGTTAAATCCTCTGTTCTATACCACTTTCACTAGTTAAACACTCTGTTCCACACCACTTTCACTAGTTAAACCCTCTGTTCTATACCACTTTCAAAAGTTAAACCTTCTGTTCTATACTACTTTCACTAGTAAAACCCTCTGTCCTATACCACTTTCACTAGTTAAACCTTCTCTCCTATACCACTTTCACTAGTTAAACCCACTGTTCTACAGCACTTTCACTAGTTAAACCTTCTGTTCTATACCACTTTCACTAGTTAAACACTGTTCCATACCACTTTCCCTAGTTAAACCCTCTGTTCTATACCACTTTCACTAGTTAAACACTCTGTTCCATACCACTTTCACTAGTTAAACCCTTTGTTATATACCACTTTCACTAGTTAAACACTGTTCCATACCAGTTTTACTAGTTAAATCCTCAGTTCTATACCAGTTTCACTAGTTAAACACTCTGTTCCATACCACTTTCACTAGTTAAACACTCTGTTCTATACCACTTTCACTAGTTAAACCCTCTGTTCAACACCACTTTCACTATTTAAACCAATTTCTCTAGCGGGT
Organism: Orchestia grillus; assembly: GCA_014899125.1. Lineage (NCBI taxonomy): Eukaryota > Metazoa > Arthropoda > Malacostraca > Amphipoda > Talitridae > Orchestia > Orchestia grillus. The sequence goes on from VOMN01099195.1 coordinate 17,229, forward strand.
ATGGCTGTCACCGTCAGCCAACGCAAGATGCGGCCAAAGATCTCATCATTAAAACCACTAGTTACAGCATCAAAGCAACTAATTACATCATTAAAGCAACTAGTCACAGGATTAAAGCAACAAGTTACATCATTAAAGCAACTAGTCACAGCATTAAAGCTACTAGTCACATCATTAAAGCAACTAGTCACAGCCTCAAATCAACTAGTTACATCATTAAAGCGACGAGTCACATTAAAGCAACTAGTTACAGCATTAAAGCTACTAGTCACAGCATTAAAGCAACTAGTTACATCATTAAAGCAACGAGTCACATCATTAAAGCAACTAGTTACAGTATTTCAACAGCAATGCAAGCATTAAATGAGTACGTTCGCACGAACGCGTGTAGTACAACATTATTCAAAGGAAACGCACACGTACATTTCCCTGACACACCCGCCCGATTGTAGTATGTGTGACTGGCGACGAGAGGGCCTGATTTCGATCATGAAAGATGACACATAAAGGGTCAAATATTCCAAATATTCCCATACAAAGTTGTAACTACAATTCCATATATTTTCTATTAAAAATCTTTCTCCAACTCCAAAAATTGCCAAGTGAAAATATAACTTCAACTCCGAAATTTCCATGTGAAAATCAGTCTCCAACTCCCAATATTTGCTGCAAAGATCGGTTCGAACTACGAAATATGATGGCGGCAGTGGATCGATCCAAATATTGTCTTCATCCATTACTTCCATTTTACTAACCCATTATTTTCATGTTATTTACCCATTATGCACTGTCGCAGCCAACGACCATAGGAAAATTCTGATATTTTTGGTACAAAACTAGATTAGAATTAGTCTTCCATGGGTTACATAAAGCCGGTCCATCTGTCATGGTCAGTCTGCTAATTGCTGACCGCGGTCTACAGGGACCCCGGAAGTTCGTGTGTGTGCAGATTAATATTAATTAATATTAATAAAATAATTAATTAATTAATAAAATATTAATTAATTGCGGTTAATTCACGATTCTTGTGTCACGTTAACACTCTTCTTCCAACATATGCCACCACGGCGGGTTTCCTGCTGAAAACGTACAATTTTGAGATGATTTCATTCCCTCGAGATGTGTGAGCGCAGAAAGGAGGCGACGGATGGTGCGCCCAATGGCGTACTCTACCGGCACCCGCGTCACAATACACAACAGCAGCGGGAGGACGGATTACGGAAGAGGATAACGCTGACATCTGTGTCCAGGAAAAACGAGTAAACTAATCCCACCAAAAGCTTGGGTAATAAATTTAAAGCCCAGTGGACGTCTCCAAATATTAACCTACAATCCCACTGTATAATAATGGCCCAGTGTAGCTGGCTTGGTCCGTCCATCCGTCCGTCTCTCTGTCACTCTCTAGAGGATTCAGATAGGAGAAAATTCCCGGGTTCGTATTTCTAACTGATCAGCGAGACTGTCAGATAAGGCAGTCCGTATCAGTGATACTGGAAAGAACACTATTTAATATCAGAGTTACAATAAATAGGAGAGAATCTCAAGAATCCAAAATGACGCCATTTCTGGCGTCTACTAGTTTTGAACATGAAAGCATCACGTATCTAAGATACCGGGAGCAACACGATTCCACGGCTACGCGCACTCCAGGTTTCGACGCAGGTGTTGTCGTGGTGAGAAGAATTATTTCATTACAAAATATGAATCAATGCTTGTTCGATATTCCTCAGTTTAGCAACAACGAAGTGAAAGAGAAAGGGAATTAAACGCGGTATTTTGCTGCTTTCAGCTACACTGCCATTGAGCTGTGTTTCATGCTATCAGCAGCGCTTGCTTCTGACGCACATGTGCGTCTTCGGGGGTTGTGCGTGGGCTACGTGTGTGCCTAGTTTGTGGCACCACCAAGCCAGGGTTTGTAGCCAAGGGCTCAGTGGCAACAACAGATACGATGGCAACGAAGTGAACTCTCACGGTGGCAGCGGGTGTGCTGAGGTCACCCAGTTAATATAGAGACCTAGTTATAGTGACCTAGTTGTTATAGCGACCTAGTTGTTATAGTGACTTAATTGTTATAGTGACCTAGTTGTTATAGTGACCTAGTTACAGTGATCGAGTTATTATAGTAACCTAGCTAAAGGGACCTAGTTATAGTGACCTAATTATAGTGACCTAGTTATTGTGCCCAAGTTCCAGTGGCATAGTTATAGTGGCCTAATTATTGTAACCTGGTTATTATAGGGACCTGGTTGTAGTGATCAGTTATTATAGTGACCTAGATATAGTAACCTTGTCATAGAGACCAAGTTATTAGTTTCTGACACTATTAGTCTTCATTAGATATTAGTATCTTGTTCGTAACTCACATGTTACAACCTAATGCCACGTATAACCGAGCCTGCGTGTCACGTTATATGCTCGTGCCTCTAGGATATACAGGGTGACGCAAAAAAAGGAAACCCAATTGACTATAAGCCAACATTTATCTAGGATTTGTATCATGAATACCATTTTCTTAGTAATAGTAATACTTAGATTTTAGAAAAAATATTGGTATTCATGATACAAATTCTAGATAAATGTTGGCTTACAGTCAATTGGGTTTCCTTTTTTTTGGGTCACCCTGTATAGATATATTAAAATTAATATATGCACATATGACACTAGGCCACCTGCTCTGGCCACAGCAAGGATCATGCCCTCAAGACAACCTTCCCACCACGTCCTGTCCGTCCCTGTCCGTATACACGCCACACGTGGTGTATATACATATATTATACATACATATATGTATACATGTAGAGACCTCCCTGATCCCTGCGTAAATATTTACACGGGACAAGGCGGACATTAGGTGCGTAGCGCGGCTGCGGGGGTGGGGGGGGGTGAGGGTGGAGGAGGTGAGGGCAGGAAGTAAAGACAAGGAGTGATAAAGACGAGGGAGGAAAAGACGAGTGATAAACACGAGGGTAGTTAAGACAAGGGGTAATAAAGACGAGGGAAGGTAAGACAAGGAGTGATACAAACGAGGGAAGTAAAGACAAGGAGGTAAAGAAAAGGGCAAGACAATTCAAAGACGAAAAATACAAGGGATATTACGAGAAGGTACTGATAACGATTATGAAGTAAAAACAAGGGGTGGTAAAGACAAGAAGGTAAAAACAAGGAGTGACACAGACAAAAGAGATGAAAACCAGAAATATAAAGATAAGAAGTGATGAAAAAGTGATGAGCAGAAAGCTCTACGAAATTCATTTTAGCTCTTCCAATTCGATATCGTAGCTCATTTCCCGCCTCACGAATTTCCAGATGGAGAAATGGTCTCCTAACTTCCAGACTCAGAGACAACACCGAGATGGAAATTAGGACTCTGGTTTTTTCATCAACTGACGCGCGTCGTCCTAGAATGCCTCATAGAATGCCTCATATTCTAGCATTTTCGGCGCCTGCAAAAGCAGGACAATGCCCTGTAATGATAAAGCATTTCTTCCATAAAGATCTATTGAGATATTTCTCCCCGTACATAACACTTACAAACTCTCAAGATTTCAAAGCCTGAAGTGCCGTCTGGATGCACTGCAATGATATGTAGACCTAAAATGCTAAAACTATATGTATTTTCCGAACTATTTTCTTCTTTGTGTTCCTCACAGACATTCTGGTCGGACTACAGCTCGCTACACACATTCAGACTCTGAAAATCCCGATGCTAAACAGTTCTCTTTTTTTTAACTCAGGGTGTACGGTCAGTTCGAGTGCCGTACTTGTGTTTGGCAGCAGAGTTTTCTTAGACCCGCCGGGCACCACAGCCACAGCAACCCACGCTCGTGTGGTGGCCAGAGTGGCTGACATGGGGGGGCCA
>VOMN01099199.1:0-14825 GCA_014899125.1 Orchestia grillus
ATGCAACAGAACCTGGTAAGATAAGTAATAGAACCTGATAAGAGAAGTATCAGATGGTATCATAAAAATGCCCCATCACATTGACACTGCGGCCTATCATGCGCCTCGTGCAAGTCGACGCCCCGAAATGGCCATTTTGAGGCATCATCTATTGACACTTATCTGCTTCATTCCATGCAGTCAGCCCCGACACCGATGCCAGAAGAGCCGCATCCCCGCACAAAATATCGGTGCAGATGCAGGAGCCTCTGCCGGAAATACCGTGAAAGAGCGAAGGGCGCAAGCACCGACCGACCCATTCTTTTTTTGCCGCACCTGCCACGACTTCGCGCAGGTCTTGTTCCACTACAGTACAGGATGTCACAAAACAGGGTTGTATCGCAGCTTAACTGGTTCTCAAGCGTCTGTGAAATATCGTATCATTTGCTTTCTATGTGCATAACGAGCAATGTGAACATATTTGTTACTTGGTACTATATTTAATGAATATGTTATCACACACAGTGTAGTGACACTCTTTTACAACACCGCATACTTACGAGTTTTTTCCTTACGTTGACACAAAAGTCGGAGGAAATATATGTACAACACTGCAAATGTATATATCAAGCCTGATAAACAATTATCAGCGGCATAGGAGAAGGTCGATCGAAGTATACCAAGATAGACAGCCATGTGCATGGTAACCGCGTTCCTGCATCAAGAATTTCTTTAAAACCGTCCAAATGTTACTGATGTAAATGTGATACCGTTGGTTTAATTTTTAACTTTGCAGTGATCCCAAGGCTATAAACCAATGTAATGTGTCACTGAGCTATTGAAGGTTACGATAAAGGTTAATTAAAAATAAATAATAATACCCAAATGAAAAAATGTGACATAACACTGAACTGTCCAACATAACATTAACACGGCAGAGTCAATTTAGAGAATAGCCATCAAACTGAAAATCGGAAACTTCAACGCACGACAAACTCAGTCGCAGAATCGAATTGGTCGAAAACAGCATAAATCTCCGGACCTAAGAGAAAACCAACAATGAAGCAATACGTGTAGTGCAGAATTGCAATTTGGACTGACAAAGATATGAAGTACAACGAACTAAACCAGATTAAACATAACCACAGATTAACCTTCCACGATCGACCAGGTAATGGACACTGACGCTAGTAAACGTAAGACATTAGAAGCCATATACATACTGTACTGACGACACAAGCCTTGTCAACAGAACCACCACCGACACTGGAGATAATCGGAGTCGGAGCAGACCGCAGCCGTACATTAACGGTGCGACAGGGAAGAAGACTCGCACATCATTTTCAGAAAGTAAACCGAGAGCCACAACTGAGTACGATCACGCTGAGTCATGCGGCCGACATAACCACACCGCACATTCGGAGCGCTCTCGGCTTCCAAGGTCCTCTCCGAAATTTTTAGTATTAGGGATAATTTAGCCTGCCAATGGCCGATACTTCTTTCGGAGACTTCCATGAAACGAGCAACGACGACACTTTGGTTTTAACCGGAGCTACAGATAGTATTAAATGATCATTTTTTACCAGCAAAGGTTCATATTACGCGAGCTTAATATTTGTAACAGCCCATTTTTTTTAAATGGGAATCCCTGTATAATCAGTAGTTGGAGCAAATAGCCCCGCAATTATCGTAGCAGAGTGACCGATCCGGAACAAAAAATTCCCAAACTACACCGTCCAAAGGAGAAATTCACCAATTTTAAGCTCACCCAATTCTTGAGGACTGACTTTGACCAGAGCGACTGTCGATACCAAATTATTATCAAATTACGCGTTCCAATCCGGAGTACTATCCAACCAGCGCCACTTCTTACACGAAGATGGAATGAATCGTAACACGGATGCGGCTTAACGAGAGTGCTTTTCTGGCTCCACGTACGAAAACTACAGAGAAATGGAAGGAAAACATAAATTTAATCACGAAGTTCAAATTGAGTCTAAAAATCACGTACATACATTAGGAAAGCATATGAAAACTGTCCAATATCTTAATACATTTACTGATGTAGTCGAGTTTCTAGGAACGCGACAACTGTGGTCAAACTCTTGCGCCTGGTGTAAAAACCTTTTAATTATAACCGATATTTTCGCACAGAAAGCAAGTATATCGGTTAATTTAGTATATTTATGCCATTCTAAACACTCGCGAGATATGAGTCAAGTCACAGCTCCCTAGGTCCTGCACAAGCGTTAACTGTTCATTTGGTCAGAGATCTAACATGTCTTGCAACTGAGCTGACATAGAAACAAACGAAACTGATTAGTACGCTAGAATGAGACGGGACGTTACCTTGTAACAGAATGTACAATAATAGCACCTCTTAATATGATTCAAGAAATTTTATTAACAACGACTCGACGGTTAACGAAAAAACGCGCCACTGAAATTTCGTAGTGAAAATTAGGGAAAACAGCAAATGGTCGCACTTGAGCGGACTATTGAAAGATTCATTCTTCGTGGACTTCCTACTAGGATATCAAATTACAGGAAACTGATATAATAAGGCAGAGTTAGAATAAAAACATGACGCTGTAGGATTCTCACCAGGATCTTTTCCCATTATGATAACGTCCTAGCTCGTACATTGTCGGTTGCGGGCGATTTCCGCAATTAACTTTTTAACGCCATTTTTACAGCCATAATTTGTTGCAACAATTCCTTCTACAGAACTGCAACACTTGTGAGAAACCAGATTTGAACCACCGAAGTGAAGAAAATCATTAACTGATTGTAAGTGTAAAAAGACGGACCCGAAATTCTACAGGGAAGGTTTATAACAGAAAGAATGTACTGCCATATTAAAAATATGCAATGGGCTGGATACGTGAAAACATTTCACGTCCTTAACAAATATAAGCACAATTTCATGTCTTCACGCAGTAGGTTTCATCTTCATGCAATGATACACACTACTGAACATACTATGATGGACACAACAGGATGGCACAAGAACATCAAGAATAGACCAGCGTTAGTTTAACTAACACAAGCAGAATTTCACGTCTTCACGTACTTGGGCTCACTTTGGTACAATGAAATAAATGCACCAGCGAGAGTACCTCGACGGACCACGACGGCATCACAACATACGAATTATAAGCCTTCAGCAATCTCGAATCTTTCGGAACATGCATGTGCCCAAGATATTTCAAATTCTAGCAGCATGTACTTGTTCCAAAACAACATTAATACAGATTAAATCCAACACCGCACGATCACTACACTATCACTCTGCCTTAATTGAAAAAAAATTCGACGTTTGCTTCAACGACGCGAATGCCGCCTCAAGAGGGTTAAACACCCACACACTTTCAGCTTTCCACGGACTTGAGATCACTCCGACTCAACAACATGCGCCAACGAGCGTGCACGGACAGTCGAGGATGGCACCACAACATACAGGCAGGAACAGTAGTAACAACGGAAGCACAGAACGACTTCCGCTCCCACACACACAAGCAATAACGACAGCACCACAACTGAGCTTCCTTCCCCACCGTCTTCGGAACTGCATCCCAGCCCTCTATCTCATGCCTTGAAGTTCCTTGATCCTTCCCTTTCTTTCAGTATAGCATGGTGCTAATTTCTGGCAACCATCCATAATGACGTCTTTGTCGCAGCAAATATTTCAAATGATTTGCTCTGCAATCGTTCCGAATTGAAATGGAAGCAACAAACATGATACATTAACATTTCTACACGAATTTCTTTGTGAACACAAAGTAAATTATCCAAGCCCGTCTAAGCATTCATGTGTTCAAAAATACATACTTTTTCAATTTGAATCAAAGATGCATGCTGTACAGGGTTAATGCTCGTTATAAACTCTCTCAAATTATGTCAGACCCAGACGTTTTTCACTTGAACTGAATTTATTCCAAAGAAGTCAGAATAACGTTAAGGAACACCTGAGGATGCAGGTACTGAGCAACAGGGTAAGATATCCTTATCTACTACACTAGAAAAGATGTTCGAATTATAATAGAACACACTGAAGTGTGAAACAGATATCTGCGCGTGGCCAGATCCCATAACTCGTGGCCGCAACAAGTACGCCTGCAGCGAGCCTGGAAAACGTGCATGAAAATATGAAGCTTACAGCTGAGAGGACCAAGCGCAGAGCTGAGTTTTAGCTCAAATACCACAAACACGGAACTATGCCAAGTACCCCCCTCCCCACCCCCACCGCGCAGTATGTCAGCGACAGCCCAGTAACGCTAAAAGATTTAAAAATTTGAAATTGGAATGAAGCGCACATCGAAGCCGCAGATCATACGAAGCATTTAATAACCCAATGTAAATTTTATTTCGTTTATACAAACTGGTTATCGGTTATTATAATTCGAATTTCGCTTACCCGAGCTTTGTATTGGTTTTTTAAACAGGAATTTTACTAATACGAACTCAGTACCAGGTATCATAATACGAATTTCGCTTACCTGAGCTTCGTACTGGTTATTTAAATAGCAGTTTCGTTAATACGAACTGAGTACCAAGAATTTTATAACAAATTTCGCTTCTCCGAGCTTCGTATTGGATATTTTAATACATATTGCGTTGGAGCAGAGTAACTCATAACCAATAAAGCCACTCGCATTGTGCGGGATCTATGCACAATCAAAGCAGAGAGAATATAAAATCAAAGTGTCATATTCAAGAGAAATTTCATCAAAGAAACGCACGCTGCAGGCAGCAGATACACTGTCTCCATATCGCCAGCCGATCCGCAACACGATTGATTTCATGCAATATTAAATGGGCCTCGACCAGCCATTGCAGAACAACCGAGATAAACAACTTGAATCAGTAACTTGACGAATCCATAATACCAACTCTGCGTGCGAGCCTACACCCCGATGCGGTGCAATTACGGACCCAAGCTATCAATGCCCGAGTGAACGATAGCTGGAAATACCGGGCCCCAAGACATCGAATGGCCGCTCAATAAGCCGAGTCCAGTCGGAATATTCTTGGATTTTACAGCCTGGCTACCTCTGCTGAAATGAGGCGCTCAAACTCAACTGAGGCGTTCACAAAGCCACGCGTTCCTCTGCAAAGGGAGATTTATTCGATTTTACGAGACGGATTTTGCGTCATGTTTTAGCATGACACGGATTTAGCATTGCATTGCTAGATGCAATGTCGTCCAACTTTTTAAGTTTGGCACGTAAAATGTACAATAACTGTCACGGGTAGTTTTAAAGTAGTACTTTAGATAGCAAATTATCATTTTTAATCAAACGGCCATGAGCTAGACGAAGCTGTCACAGCAGGGATAAGATTAGATATTGTTTTACATCTTTGCTACTCGATTTTTCAAGTAAGAAAACCCTGGGTTCAGCAATTACCATTACCCCGTTCAAACATCACGTTAAAAGTACTTCATGTTCTCCTCACGATTGAACAAGTTATTGATCCTTAGCTACATGTTAATTTAGGGTTTTTGAGTAACAATGTACTCTAAGTAAAAAAACCGTCTTTCACTACTCAGGTAGCCCTACAAGCCTAATAGCTTATTTGGTCCTGCAAGCAGGTACCTCCTGAATCTATTTAAGCCCTTTCTCACTCGATTGTAATACAATGTCCAATGGAAATAACTGGTGGTAAACCACGTTCCAAACATTGAAGCAACATTCCCAGTACCTTTCGGATGGGTTGTATAAGTTTAGGACGACTAATCAGCACAAAAAAAGCCAGTTTTCTAATAATTCTAACGACTTCCATCCCGTGACTCGTGAACACGAAATGCATGGTAACAACGTGAAAGAATTGATGCACTGAACTCGGGTTCAAAAAGAAGCATTTGGCTCCATTCAACAAAATTAGGCTACTACATAAACGACCAAAATCGCTATCATCACCCAAGTATTTTTGGACAGCGATCCGTAATTTCAAGACTTTGTAACCTCTTTGATCAATAACCTCTTCCAGGGTAGGTTTTACTAAAAACGTACCATTTTGAGACGACTTTATTCGCTCGAGATGTAAGAGTACACTCGGGAATGGCCGATCTGTACCGAGCGAGGTCGAGGGAGGACGAATAAACTGGTACAAGCATATTTTTAATCGAACATTCGACAGTTTACCCATACAAAGTTTTAAATTCGAGTTGTGTGGATAAAGTCCGTGTCGAGTTATGGTTCAACGGGAACCACAGGCCAGCATCAGCAGGAAAGAATTTTGTTTATCCACCAGCGCAGTGCTATTATTGACAGAAAAATTACTCAAAGGCTTATGCACTATAGCTTTAACTTGCAGAATTTTACTCTAACGTTAACTCAGAGCGAAAGGCACTACAGCGCTTATCAGCAGCCTTACGCGCAGTAACGTTTACGTAACGTTACAACATCACGTGCTACAACTGTAACTTGCAGCGCTGTGCGCCATAGCGCAAAGTTTGAAATAATGCCCAATTGAAGACCACTTCCAACGACTTGATGTTGACGATCGCAGAAGACTCGCACTACTCCTCACGGACGCCGCCGCACCTCAAGATTATGCGAGTCACGCAGTAGCAGCAAGCACACCAAGAAGGTCCTAACGTGTCAGGGCGACGGGCTAGCAAAGCGTCCTGCATTTCGAACCCATTCGCAACATGATCCCTTCGCAATTTAAAGGAAAATGGCAATGAATGTTACCGGGTGAAAAACATTTGAAAGTAATCACCTTATCACAACGATAAATATTCATAAATGTATACCTACAGTGTGAAGAAATGTTGAATAACTGTCATAATATATACATGTGCGCGACAATCTTGAAAGAAGTTCAGCCGGCAAATTTTCTGTGCCCGACAACAGGAAACCTTAACCAATGGTTGAAAAATAAAGAACTTCTCCGCTGGTTCCGAGCGAATGAAACTATTCTAGGTCGAATATTAGCAACGCGAAGCACGTCAAACAATCTAGGAACAAACAGCAAGTTCGGTGAGCTGTACGGAGAGGCTGTGATACGATGTATAATTACAGGGCACAGATTTACTCGCACCTGTAGAGCGACGCCAAATATGCATGGCTAGGTACACGCTGCCACTCGCAGTTAATTAGAATGCTCTTAAGGAGCAGTTCGGGAGCAGCCCTCGACGAGAAGACAATTGGTGGACGTCAAGAAACAACGGATACAGAACAAGCGCGATCGTACAAATAACTTCAACGTGTTTTAGCGCGTAATGAGAATGATAAAAGGAAATACAAAACTGTCTGGGAAGTCAGTCAAGAGTATCAAAAGTAATAAACGTACAGGACTCACTCCTGGAGAACAAAACTTGGTGCTCCAGAACGGAGCACCGGGGGCTCAATACACAGCTGTGCTCCGACAACTTAGCCCATGTCCTATGTCCATCGACAAGACCACGTCTGTGAACAGAACATCTTCATCATACCTAACGGGTAACCCAGGCTGAGTGAACTGCAAGGCGATAAGAAATATTTTCGAAGACACTACATTTTCTAGCAAATAATTGGAGCTTCAGTTTCCCCCACATATAACATACACATATGACTAACAAACATTTCGATTTAATGTTTTCAACATTTCTCGAGCAACGTCGGATGCAAACAACAGATGTGCCTCCATCAAAGTTTAAGCCGTTTCAGCTCTCGAAGTTATCTTCTATTTTACCTGAAACGACTCCATAAAAATAGCTGACACTAGTGTCAAGTTAAGAAAGAAATTAGTCAACCCGAGCTTTGTACAATGTTAGGATCGCGAAATCCAAAGTCTAAACCAGCCTCTTTCAAAAGAATCTATTCATTGGAAAAAATAATACCGGTATACATCAATAAAAAAAAAGTAAGGTGTGAAACCCATAGTACCAACACCAAGTAATGCCTACCGATACTTGGGCTCGCCTTTAGTGCACACTCTTTCTCTCTGAAAATTAGACGAAATCCGTTGACAGTCGTCTCCTGACTATTGTTGGTCAAAATAAAGGCGAGAAATTTGCCAAGTCTCCTCAACTCGGCGATATGAAGTTGTGTGCCTCAACGCGCTCCCAACGCATCAATGCTGTAGGTTTGTTCATCCAGAAAGAGTCAAGTTTGAATTCGGCGACACTTTCGTGTTTTGAAGCTAGATGAGCTATCATCATTTTCATCTCTCTCTATATATACTTGATTTAATGGTATTTAGTTACGTTAATCATCCAAACATGAGGGCTGTCTGTCATCGTAAATAAAATGAGTGTTGGCGGACAGGCCAACCATTACCCAACAGGGGTTAATTAAAGTGTCGTAGGGAATATAATAAACAAGAGGCATTTCGAACAGCGAACGTAGACGGTCATATCCATAGAACAATCACACAAGGCGAGTTAGGAGCGTAGAACACGCAAAATAGTTTGCTATGAATGGACGGATAGAGAATAAATTTAGGTTCGACTGAACAAATTCTAGCACTGACTGCAAAGAAAGTACAAATACTTCAAGCCTATAAGAAGTTATGCATAATTGTATTTCACATTGCTGCACACCCTTGTCAGAAACTAAAATAGTAAACCATTAATAAACAATTAATCATGACAAACGTGAAGCGAGCAGTCAGACGAGCAGGAACAAAAGCGTAAAATTAGGTAAAATGCTGCATTTCGACAAAGACCAAACCAACACCAGATAATGACCAGAATAAATTGACGTCGAGGTGTGGAAGACGCTTAACCGGGAGCTCAACACACGCGCCAGTCAAGCAGCACAGACGATTGGCTGCGGTTACCCGCAATTAATCAAGACTGCCACGGCATTCAGTTTACCTTGCGGTTTTTGGGGTCGAGAAACATGAGAAATTTCTGGCCAGGAGTTCCCAACACCTGCTGAAGGGCCCGGCCACCTGACCAATTCCGTTCCCTATGGAAGCCATACTTGCAGTCGGCCGCTCAAAGCTTCACTCAATAACCACACGCGAGCGAAGAGGAAGGCATCAATATTCGTTAACATTGCACACCTAGCACTGGTTTAGAAAGAGCTGTCAAGCGATAACACAGCGATACAACTCCCATCAAAGTGTCCCAAAAATTATCCGCTCAGCTTATAATTGCGTATTTGCATGCGTGCCGTGTATGTGTGTGTAAGTTACGCACCACAAATACGCATAATTCATACGCACAAGGATCAATACCGAGTTTATATGACAATTATTCATGGGAGATAAATTCCTGGTGGCATACAGAAAAATAATCGATTTTTTAGTTCGATCTTAGGATAGCCAACTATTCAACAAAAATGTATGAACTTTGAAATACCTACAAAAGATTCATTGTCGTCTATGACGAAGTAACTTCCCTGAATAGAGTCAATTAAAGGAAAGTACAGAACCAAGTAAAAATACAGGCGCTTAATTCTTTTCTGGTCCACTAAAATGCACAGCGCAATGATGTGCAAATATCGCACTTTTCGGTGTGTAAGGCGTAAACGTCGGCAGTTTACATCGATGCGATTACTTGCATGTTTGGTTATTAATGAGTCAAGATACTTAATGATAGTTACGAAGTTCAGGATGAAACCAAACAACCCTGGCCACAAAACGTCATGAAAAATGTATTACAAGACACCGACACAAATGTTTTCTTCACACAAAACGTTGTTGAATAAGAAGAGAGCGCTTTACATCGCCTCCAAATACAACACATCAAAGGCCGCTAGCGTCAGTTTACTCCCCCTGTGAAGCGAACAAGATGCACACAAGCGATTTTCGTAGAATACAATGTTCACTCAAAAAGAGTCGCTCTAACCCAGTCTAACTTGTTCACTGCGGCGCCCATAATCAATTATGCGGCGGCGATACCAGCGCTTGGGCGGCCAAAATTATATTTATGCTTTGGCACGGAAGTTAGACTGCGAAAAACAACTGCATTAAACAACAACTGAACGTTAAATTTTAATTTCCAAATAGCTCAGTTTTGCTTGATTAATAACGCAACGCTTTTCGAAGCTGGTCTATTCCCTTCAATATTCTGACCTATTTATTTGAGAACCTCTTCCTTTGTTTAATCACCTCAGCGCTACGTTAATAACAAATTAAAGCTCCCTTAAAGGTCGCAACACCGATTTCAGCACGTGCCGAGTTGGTTTTCGGGGGCATATTCCGCTCCTAAAAAAATGACAAGCACAGGCGTTTAACTCAACAATATGAAATAATTTAACAGTGCTCACCAGAGGTCACCAATCCCAATAGCATAAAGTAGACAAACCTAAGCCTATATACTGCCAATGCTATGCTCCCTGAGGGGACACAACCTAGCGTATCATTGACGATTGTGGAATGCATTCGCTACCAGACCCGACTTCTTTTAGCTGGAAGGATGAAGAAGCCTCTGAAGAAGTAAGTCACTGTTGATGTGCACCGCCGCTACGCACATAACCGCTAAGCAAGAGCGACGAGCCTCAGGACGCCCCACGTTCAGCTAGGCCTGGGCAGCGGCCGCCCGTCAGGCCTACGCCTCCCGCGTCCAGTCATGCACGGGATCCATGCCCGGCGACGCTGCGCAGGCATTAGCGGCAACACCCGAGGCTTGGGACGCTCGCTTCACGACGCTCGTCAGCTCAGCTAAATTGAAATTTAGGCTGTTCTCACAACGAGGCCGGCAGTCGCTGTCGAAAACCATCACTTCGATGTTTTGATCGTCTATGGTGATCACAAGAATGAAGAGAATGACAACATCGAATTTAAATTCCAGCTCAAATCTGCAACAAAAACTTCATGCATGTCTAAGAAAATTATGAAAATGAAACCAGGAAAAAAATAAACTTCAGCTACTGTAACGACTTTTTCCATTCGTTCTGCGCACGAAGCTGAAATTGAAAGGAGTCACAATTCCTAGCCGACGAAAGAGGACAGGCGACGGAAATACACTGTACCCGAGACAATATTCAAGAATGGAGCTTTTGGAGTACAAGTAATTAGCGTTGAAGATGAGGCCTACAGTACACATACGAACACAGGTGGTACTTTGCAAGAAGTAACTTCGTGATTGCTATAAACTTACTAAGCTTTTCTGCACAGTTCCGACCGTTCAAAAAAATTTGATACAACCTCGTATGTTGCGTCAGTGATGTAGATTGGATGCAAGTAAATGGAAGAGAATGAATATATAAAATAAAAGATCCTCTTAGAAAAAAATTTACGACATTTTCATCTCTAACTACAAAGTGAGGCATGAGCATAAAAAATTAATGATTTATAAATGAAACATCTTACTTGAAGGAAAACATACGTATCGATACTCAAGCAATATTAAAAAAAATTAAATACGAAGATTTATCCAAAATGATCACTATTCGAGGCATTTAAATCTTCGACAGAGCTGAGAACTACCGAACAAGCTTTGGTTTAAGTATTGACCACACAGAAAAGTTTGGATTAAAATCCGGAGGACAAGGCGGTCACATCTCTTTAGGCTAGAGCCACTAGAGATGATTTCTGCACCAGGCTGTGTGACACTCGCAGTATGGGAGCCAAGTTGATTTGCACAAAAATGTCTTCCAAAAACTGTCTTCTAAAGAGCTCATCTGGAAACTTCCTAGGAATAGTGTAATATCTGAGTTTGGTTATTCTTGGACGACGCATTTCAACTGTGGTTTCGCGTTCCGACTTTGACTTAATAATTTTTTTCGTTAAATTATGCATTAACAGCGGCTAAATAATAACTACGGAATTTATTAACATAAAAGACTAATAGTTGAATAGTTCATTAACGAGATAATAATTATTCAAAATTTGGTTTCAACGTTTATAAAATTAATTACCATGCTCTAGTCCATGAAACCTACATGGAATTCTACTCGCATAACCATGAAAACCTTATAAATTCAACTCAAAGTTCCAAAGTTTTTTCCTCTGTACTGGCATTGTGTAATTCCAATTCTCGTGCAAGTACATACCACTTTGGCGTCGCGTACTGCACCGAAGAGAGGGACGACAACGCATAATTAATGGAAGCACACAACTCGAGAGACCACGCCCTCCGTGTTCCAGGGGCTCCATTAAGATATCATCCGCTTGACGGACGCGCCATCCATCATCGTGAAATAAAAGCACGAAAACTTACCCTCGGGGACGTGAACTACACAGACTATCACAGACAGTAGATATAAGAACGATGAAAGAACTCCGAATGCATCCAGAAAAACTGAACTGAGATGCGTTCAGCACCGATGAATGCATCTGACATACGCTAAAGTTTAATGCAGCACAGAGGTGGTCGACAGCAAATGACACGCTTCGAAAATAAAATCAGAGGTAAATTAGGAAAGCATACATCGCACTTGGCCAGAGATCGAGTAATTTCCTCTCATAACATTGATCGTGAATGTGCAAATCGAGAGAAGAACCCCCCGAACGCGAAATGACCTTTTAAGAACTCCGATAATCTGAAAGCTACTCGAACTTGAAGGCGATCTTTGAACTTTTTCCTTTCATAACATTGATGATGCAAGCGCGCAAATCCAGAAGAGGAAACCCCACGAAGGCGATATGACCTTTCCAGAAACGCCACGCAGATCGTACCACTCTAGGCTCGATTGGAGCTCCGAGTGATACAGGAGCGGCATGCGACCACCGCTTTGCATGACCCGAGCGCGCGACTCGTCCACACAAACCCGGGATTCTGGATGGACGCTGCAGTGGAGGCGTTTACAGAAATGAGGTGCCTCACAGCTCAAAGAGCTGTTCAATTGTAAAGCACACAGTGCACGCCTCGCGTTCTCAACCAGTCCACACGGGCAAAAATATAAAATACTCGAGACATTTACCTCATTTCGTACGAGTTGTGCTACACTCTTTATGATCAGCTACAAAAATGAGCGTGGGTGCAATGAACGTTCTCGGATTTCTTTCCTTTCAAAAGCTTAATTCACGCAGATTGTTAATTCTCACCGAGCCTCGAAATGACTCGTGGATATAAAGAAACGTTAGTTGCTCATGGCGAAATGAAGAGAGCAAGCAAAAAAGACGCCCAGGTACAGAATGGTTCCTAATCAGGGAGTGCGGGAGACCTTGGAGAGCACTCTGACAAAGCGCTCTGTCCTAACCTGGGCTGGAAATTTGCCCTTTGATGTAACACGTAGAATTGTGCTCAACGACGAGTGACCATTTACTGGCCCGGAGACGAAAGATGTACACAAGAAAGAAATTATCAACGCGTTGGTACAGCGAAAACTGATTACTTTCGTTCACTAACATAGAAACGAACTCTTTCAACACGAAAAATATTTGTCGGTATATCTCCATTTCCGATCAGTTAAGGACTTCATACTAAATTCTTGGTGCCTATTCCCAACACAGGTTTTCCACCTAGTGCACGAAGGCAGCTTCGAAATAAGCTTTGAAATTCGATTAAAATAAAACAGCAAATCAAAAGATTACATGTATGAGGAAAAGCGAATTCGGAATGATCTATTGCACAAGAGTCGCGATATTTAACTCGGTATCTGTCACAGGTGGTAACATGACGACACTTCATCTCTTCTGAAGATAACTCGGTATCTGTTACAAGTGGTAACATGACGACACTTCATCTCTTCTGAAGATAACTCGGTATCTGTTACAAGTGGTAACATGACGACACTTCATCTATTCTGAAGATAACTCGGTATCTGTTACAAGTGGTAACATGACGACACTTCATCTATTCTGAAGATAACTCGGTATCTGTTACAAGTGGTAACATGACGACACTTCATCTATTCTGAAGATAACTCGGTATCTGTTACAAGTGGTAACATGACGACACTTCATCTATTCTGAAGATAACTCGGTATCTGTTACAAGTGGTAACATGACGACACTTCATCTATTCTGAAGATAACTCGGTATCTGTCACAAGTGGTAACATGACGACACTCCATCTCTTCTGAAGATAACTCGGTATCTGTCACAAGTGGTAACATGACACTCCATCTCTTCATGGCAGAAGAGAAGAAGCTACGGCAGAGGAAGAACGAGCTAATAGAGCTCACACAAAAATACTCCAGATTTGTCATTTCATAAAACAATGAAATTCTTTTCCATAGAAAAACTAAGCGACAGTGAGCTGTAAGACACACAAAAAAACTTAAACATTTCAAGTAAATGAAATTAATAGAAATTGAATGCAGGCACGGAGAGAGTGAAAAGAACAAAGAGAAAGTTTAACAACACTAAACCGCTGCTGCATCACAGGATCTTGATCATGTGATGCGCGATACTCCAAGCAGGTGTGCACCGCTCCATGCCACCCACTCAAGCCTTTAGGAAGCGCACCACTAATGAGTTGTAATTTAATTAAGTGCCAGAACTACACAAGCACATCAATGAAACACGAACACGCATGGTTCACACTATGCACATACCTCTTCACACATGCATGCAACACGGACCTGCACAACCGAGTTCAACACACGCACGACACAGTCAGTCACACAAGAGATGTGGAGCAGGAGATAAACTGGAGCAGTGGTTCATGATTTTGCTGGATCCAGACCTCGACTCGAGCATCGCTGTTTTCAATTGGACCAAAACTTATATCAATCTTCTAGCGCCCCAACGCTCTCGTGCTCGGCCGCGCTTACCTGGACACAACCCTAAGTTCCGTGGCTCGTGGTTAAACACAATCTAGGAACACAAGAAAACTAACACAACATACAAGGTACGTACACAGGACAACACAGTACATAAATCACTAACACAACATACAAGAACACAATGCACCAACACAACCTAGTACACGAAGCACCACGCAACACACTGCACCACACAACACACACTGCACCACACAACACACACTGCACCACACAACACACACACACAGCACCACA
>VOMN01099217.1:0-22113 GCA_014899125.1 Orchestia grillus
TAATATCTTGTGATTTTTCTTACACTTCTGTATCTACACATAAGATATTACTCTGATATTTTTCATTCTAACCCAGTACTTAAACTGACTTTCTGGACAGTCCCAGAACTATTATGATACCTAATGAAATTTATCAACATTTTCTAAATATTCCTGGTCGAAGCACACACAAAAAAGGGATTGACTTAGTTTAGACTCCCATGAAAGAACAATAACACTTTTTCTTCATATAGATACATGAAATCTACTGAACGTAGTATTTATTCACCTGGATTGTTCACTTTGAAATTACAAGGCTTCCTAGTCTGTGCTGAATTTTAGTTGAACAGCAAAATGACGAATGAAGAAAGTTTCTAACAGAGCGCTCACATATGTAGAGAGAGATCGCCCTACGTAATTAGGTCTTGCAATACGAGTATTGAGGATCCTAACGGTGTGCTTTGTCATGCTAAAAAGAAGGAATGACTCCCAGGAACTCGTCGAGAGAGTCGCTCGTTTCAACAATTATCCTCGCCGCCAATCCACTTGACACCTCAGCCAATCGCTTCAGTTTTAGGGACGTGTGATCTGGCTGCAAAAATGGTAACTTGAACTCGAGAGAAACTTGTGAAACTGAAAATTCGATCATTTCTGGGACGTGTGACCTGGCAGTGATACGGGTAGCTTGAACTCAAGAGAAAACTGTGGAATATTCGATCATATTTTGTGATCGCACCATAACTGCAATGCGAACAAAGAAAGAAAATAAGAAAATATTTCAACTTCGAGGCCGATAGCTATCTGTAAAAAGTTTCTTAATCGAACCTACCATTCAGAAAAAAAGGAATGTCATCGATTCAGATGAATATCTAAATTTATTCACGAAAGTACTGCTAGCGTTATCCATTTGCAATAAAATGTTATGAGAAGCGACACGGTAAAAACCTTTTTTCAGTCCGAGAATAGTACGGAGAAAATATTGTAAAATGTACATATGTATACACTCGTATGCGAAGCTTCTATCGCCACTTCATATTTTATTTAACTTTGGTACACTAAGATAGAAAATGGAACTAGCCGTAAGTAATTGATTAGGCGCTTCACAGCTGCCTACTCTACATGTTATTCAATTTTGGTACTCTAGGATAGAAAATGGAACTGGCCCATAAAAGTTGATTAGGTGCTTCACAGCTACCTACTTTACATGATATTTAACTTTGATACACAAAAATAGGAAATGGAACTTGCTGGTAAGAATTGATTAGTCACTTCACGGCTTATTTATTATTTACAAACACACAAGTTTTTCTATTTCCCAAATATGGTAAAGCTAGATGTAGATTTGCCGATATATTAGTTTCTGAATATTTATGACAACACTGATTTAAACCGATCAGTCAGGAGGTACGGCAATAAATTTCAACAGAGTTTACTTCTTTTTTTCTTTTTTCATATAGATAGTTGTTTGACTCTTCAAAATGTGATTTCATCATTTCCACATTAGAAAACCACTAGATGTGCCAAATTTCGCTGGGCAATTCAAAAATCGCTTAGTGGGGTACAGTTCATTAACAATTGATTTACTGCATTGCAGTTCATTAACAGTTAGTTTACTTGAATACACTTTATCAGCATGACAGATCATTCGTGTTGAAATTGAGTGAAAAATTTATCTGTTTCGAACCATAAATTAAAACGACGTTGGAATACTGAAAAATAATCCTTATATAAGAAAAATAAGTACTGCATGAAATAATTAAGCCCCGTAAAGTTGTGAATTAAATTAGTGAATTTAGTTATCGAGCAGCAATACTTTAATGGTTGAGTAGCGGAAATTGTTCTTTCAATAGGAGTCTTATTTTATTACTGGAGCATAAATTTGAATTCGAACTGCCATAAATTCAAGAAAATTTACACTGCGTTTAGTTCAAGCAAATACAAGCCATCGAAAACGTCAAATTGAGGTATTTTGAAACAGCATTTCCAGTTTCATACCTCTCCAATGAATTTTTAAATTTAATCTATGAAACTCTAATATAAAAAATAGTGTGACACATTCATAGAAGATTAATCTCATTCTTTTAATTATGAGATTCATTTAAATTTTGACACCTGCTATATCATATTCAGTCAAGTAAACTCGAAACGCTGCATAAATTCCGTATAGCCCTGAATAAAGGCCTGATTCTGCTAACTATCTATGTAAGTTCAAGAAGTATTTTACTTCTTACGAACATGCAATATTTCACATCAGTTTATTTCATGGGCCATACATTAGCGAATACAACCATGGGTGAATTTAATTTCCCGCTTCGTTAAAGCAAAGATCCATGAAACTTTTTACAAAGCGTCTTCCATCTCCGCTGCCATGCTGTACCCTGGACCCCATTTGTATCTTCTCATCTCGCCGGGCTTTTTGCTTGCTCTTCACTTATAAGACCGGTAGCAAAAAGTGTCGGCAGAAACAGCAAGTCACACAATCTGTAACATCTCATTTTTCTGTTGCGTTTGACAAGCTTTTGACATTCTCATGAGTCCATAATGATAACTCTTCAAATAAGTGAACATGAGACGGTAAAGGAAAAAAATAATTCAGGTCCTGGTAAACGGTTCTCAGAATCCTGGACCTGGGAACGCTGAGAAAAATTACTTGTTTTAAGAGCGCTTTTGGCTGTGGACGAGCTAAGGCAATTTTGCTGTAGCGCTGGATGATACTGTAGATGACCAGATTGTTGGGTTCAGTGTGGACATTTATTTTACGCAAACCTAAATTTTGAATGACTACATAAAAAATTGGAGTTCTCTTAGTCCCCAGATACAATTACTGATACTCTCAGACGAAAGAAAGATTTTCCGGTATGCATACGTTTTTTATTATCTTGTGCACGACAAGCAATTCAGCAAAATGACTGAATGACTGTTCTCGCGTGAAAGCTGCTAAAATTACGGAATTCAGGAGGATTGCACATGCTTAAATATTAGCGCGCTGTAAGAACACAATAGTATCATATTTTAAGCAGACAATCTACAAGCTCACAGATAATTATCAGTGAGCGTGTTCTCCAAGTGAAATCCTAAGCGCAGTTCAATTTAAAACATAACTTTTCCACTGCTAGTGCTCATTCTGAACATTTAGTAGAACGTGGTTTGAAATACTTATTACTGAAACTCTACATTTGGGCTTGTGTCGATATCACTGCACTTTTGAGTATAATCAATGATCAAGTTTGGCAAATAGAATGAAATTTGTACACATATTAATGTGCAAGTAAAAATACTCATAAGCGCACTTGGACAAGAAATTAAATAAGAAAATATTTAAAGAAGTCAATGAGAATTCTAGGCAGAAAATGCTACCGGCTTAGTAACAGAAACAGGCCGGGTTCGACATTGTGCATCCAGATGCAAAAGTGTACGGTTCCCGAAAAACATTTAGCGTACTGATTAGTTTTTGCCCCCATTGAAGCTATGCGTTTTCATCATGAAACAACTCACTACGTACAGGACACGGTTTGATGCAACTGAAACGACTCTCCAGCTACTAAATAGCTTCGCACTCAGTGCCAGCGGGTCTGCAGTGTAATCAAGTTAAACAAAGATCTAAAAACAGAGCAGTAACAAAAATGAAAGGTTGAACTTGCAGTTCGAATTCCATGTCTAGCGATACGGAAATGTTACCGAAACCGTAATATCCCGATAAAATATTTGATAATAGCTCATAGCTTGATAGTTAACGTGGATAAGTGGTTAGGTTGGTAATTCTGTTATACGACGCATAAAAATGGCCAAAAAAAGCATATCAACGAGTGGGTTAAGTTGGAAGTTAGCGCGGCAAAAATGATGAATGAAATCGAGTGCTTTTTCGCATGAACATCCATCGACGTTTGTCGTCCGTATAGAGTTAGACCTATGTATACCAGGCCTATGTGTACCAGGCCTATGTATACCAGGCCTATGTATACCAGACCTATGTATACCAGGCCTATGTATACCAGGCCTATGTATACCACGCCTATGTATACCAGACTTATGTATACCAGGCCTATGTATATTAGGCCTATGTATACCAGGCCTATGTATCCCAGGCCTAAGTATACCAGGCCTATGTATACCAGGCCTATGTATACCAGGCCTATGTATAACTGGCCTTTATATACCTGGAAAATTAAGGCTTCCTTATTGTGTAAGCATAATTTTTCATAAAAATAGGCTTTCGCAAACAAATTCAAATACTACAAAGCAGATTTTGGCAAAAATGCAGATCGCAAAATGACCTCCACAAACTAGGTTTATTCTACGGCCAAAACTTGAATTACTTGAATCGTTGGGACGAAAATCTCAGGTTTTTATTCCCAGAATTCCAGAATACATCAGCAGTGAGCTTTTCTCATCTGCTCACTTATAACTGTTCAAATTGATTATGAAATAATCATATTAGACTATTAGAATTAGGATTTTTATCCAATATTTTAGACTCGGTCACGCGCTAACAATTATTTTGTTTCACGCTACAGCTAAGCAAAGATTTCCTACACCACACTTCCCTGAGAGTTGTTTACATCACGTGCTTCCATGATGGGCTTAATTGGCCTGGTTTGAAAGCCTGCTCCGGTCAATTCAAGGCCTCTAATACCGGATGGCAAATTCAAAATTAACCAAACTATTACCAACGTGAAGTATTGACTATCGTAGCCACTAACCTTCAGGCAACCGTAACAATTGCGTCACATCCTCCAGTTCCCAAAGACTCACCGCTTTTAACGCAAATCTAATCTTCTTATAGCAACCTCCATGAACTTGAAGAGTTTCTCTGAAAACTAGACTACCTCACACTACGTTGGCCTACATCGTAGCAGCGAGAGCGAACGCCTTATCTCCTTGAGGTACCACTGGCTGGCGTCAGAGGGCGCTTTCTTTACAGCGACTTTCTTCTGTTAGAGTTGGCGCGGGGATCCGCCAAGAAGATGCAGGTGCTCCAGGCATGGTATCAGCATTCAACGGTACACCTGCGCAGAAGACGGGGTGTCTTCGACAGCTGTTCAGGCAGAAATACAGTACTGGAAAAGACGCGAGGTGGAGGGTGGGGAACGTTAGTGAGTTTGCCTAACCTAGTGACATGGGACAAGCTGTGATATGTAGGTAAACTTTCGTGAGGCTGTGGATGGAAAACCTGACATTTGCTACGGAAAAGAGGCCTATTTTCCGCTTGTGAGTATTGAGAGTTGTGTGTGTTTTTTCTTCTATTCAGTGGTAGTGATTCCATGGGCTCAACATTAATATATGTGTTGTCTTAGGGCGTAAGAAGATTACAATTACGGTAAGTTAACTTCAATGACTGCTGATGACTTCAGCTTTCACATTTTTTCAGTATTTTGTGTTCCAGGAGATCATAATCACATGCGACTATGCGAATCTAGTCCCTAGCTGCACGTGCATCTTCGCATGCAAATAGGCTAACAATCTGAGTGCTTGTAATCACGAATGATAAATTTGAAGTACTCGAGATCGCACGGATCAGTTCGGGTTTCGAATTCCACCCCACCCTGGAACATGAGCTTGAACACAGTTTTCACTCGTTCAACGACGCGTGGAGGTTGTTATGATCAAGGAATATTGTCAGCGACAGTTATGCGAGCAATGATGGTTCTAATTTTTAAATTATATGTATTTTTAACTGCAAATTTAAAGTCAAGGCTTAGCTGTTTGAATATTTTCTCTCCAGTATATATATATGCATTTTCCAAATTATTCTAGAGGAGCTTGTGATATTGTCGAGCGACGATCACTCCTAATTTAGACCTAAATTTAGCGAAACAACTTGTGTTTATCCCTTTCTTCGCCTTCTTAGTGTGTTTGCTCGCAATATTTGATTATATTTCGTAATTTTGAACCCATTGATTTTTGTTCTTGAGAGCAATCATATTTTTAATTTCTGTCTCTTTGTACAGATGTATGACTCGTCAATTCTTTCGGCTGGCATCTCTGCCAGCGTCGCCTACGCGTCCTACCTCATAAAAGTTGGCCTCATCAGTCTCGGAGCTCTCGGAGTTACGGGTATATTGAGAAAAAAAACCTACGGCGGAGGAGGAGGAGGAGGTGGTGGAAGTGGGTACGGTGATGAAGGGGGGTACGGTGGTGGAGGATACGGAGGCGGATATGGTGGCGGAGGTGGATACGGTGACGGATATGGCGGCGGAGGTGAGGATACGGAGGTGGATATGATGGATACGATGACGGATATGGTGGCGGAGGTGGATATAGAGATGAAGGGGGATATGGTGGTGGGGGCTACAATAGTCATTGGAGGAACGATCTCGTCACGGACGAAAGAGAAGATGACTTTCATCGGCTCCCTTTAGAACGATCGTCTTCTACTAGAGATGATGCCTACTCTTCTTCGCACGATAAATACTACGAAGACTACTATAAAAAGTACTACGAAGATTACTACAAAAAATATTGGGAAGAGTACTATGAGAGTACAGGTGCTGAACCTTCTAGTGATAGAAACCATGCAAAGTCAAGGACCAAACGCTACCGAAGAAGTTTAAGGAATCGAAAAATATGGAATAATAGAAGAGGTAATCACAGGACACCAACAGAAGAAGAACAAATTCTCGCTCAAATTCGCAAGGACGATCCAGAAAATTGCGGGCTGCGGCTGGTCTGCGAGCTCGCCAGCATCAGCCACAGGCTCCTGTCTCGAGACGAGTGGTCCATCCTGCAGCTGATCCGGTGAGTGAAATGGCAGCCCCTGCACAGCATTGCAGCGAGACCGTTATTAAAGTGATAACTTTGGCAGGATCTTCCTTCTAGGAGGTCCATCGGGAGAAATGATAGTTCTAGCAAAAGTTTGAACGGGATAATCCCATGAACGATATGATAGTTTTCATGACGAAATTTTTCCAAATTTTCTAGCGAGCGGTGTGTTAGATGTAACGCGGAAAGGCAGCAAGGACATTTAGCCGAGGAAAATGATCATTTTACGAGCAGAATTCAGCTATTTTGTATTACCGAAGGGGGAAAATTGCGTTTAATTTTCGAATAGAAAAGAACTGTTACTGATACAAGTTCTTTTTAAGAAAATTCCTCAGAAAGCTGACGAAGGCTGCTTTAAACACTGTAAACTCCACATTCATATACTCTATGAGCATGTATTTTGTACCTGGGGACAAAAATCCTCAGAATAGGTATTTTTCATAAACCTGCAGGCATAATTGATTTTAATTTAAGCTTTCGGTGGCGTGCATAGACTTTATTGCGTGAACTTGTGACGTCAGCCGAATGCTGCAATCTCACGTCCAAAAATGTACGAGCTGCGTATTGGCAGTGACAAATTAAATCAAGATAGTAGCTAACTCGAGTGATTGCTTAGAATGGAATTTCATGACATTCTTACTTGAAAGAGTTCAATTTACCCATTGCCTTAAAATGTCACCCAGAGTCTCTCATATGCGAGTCTTCTGAAATATTCCGTTGAGAAACCTCTTGTAGGAAGGCAAATATTTTATCAAGGACGGAAAAATTGCACAGCAACTGAAATCCACTATAATGTAATGTAGAGTAGATTTAACTTTCATGTGCTTCATTTGAGATTTTATTTCTAATCACACATTTAAACATATGAAAATGGAATGATGTATTCAGACGCAGTCGTCATGTACGCAATTGATATAACTTTCCTTGCTGTATTGCAGTTATTCGTAATTTTTTAATAGATTCCAATTTATTTCCTAGTTAAACACTGCAACTCATTCTGTCTCAATCAGTAAAAGTTTAATTTTCTATCTAATAATTTGGGACTTTCATAAGTGTTGATCAAATGCTAAAAGTAGAGGTGAAAAGGTGACACCTGAAATTTATTATAAAAAACTCGCAACGAAAAAGATGCAACTTATGTACAGCGCCAAGAGAATAGCGTGGGAGCAAATGGTTATTTGCAGATATGAGGAGTCAGTCCTTAGTATATGTCGTAGTCAATGGATTCTCAAAATATTTAGTTCAAGATATTCGAAGTACGTGCTTTTGACTCAATTGTGCATATTTCGGAAGCCTGAAACAGAAAATTCGAAACAAAAATCAAACTGTGCATAAAACAAAGCGACACGTGTACATCGAAGACTACCTAAAATTCTCTCACGACTGCTTCTATACATGCATGCGAATTTAATTTTACTTGTATTTTACTCCTATTGTTTTCCTTGATGTTACAAACAAATGCTGAGAAATCCTTTCATGAAGTAACAATTAGTTTTTTTAAATGAGAAGACAACACATGCATTGCATTTTCCTGATTCTTTCCCATCTCATCACAGACATACTTTATCTCTCACATGTCCCCTGAAACGACTGGAAGCAAAGATGTTTCTCATCTATCCAATGGTTTATCGCTAGCGAAGTTTTTACCTTCTGCATAACCATACCAATCAGTTGATCATGCTCGTCGAGGAATTAGGTTTCCTCTCGATTTATTTTCAAGCCCATGTCAGACCTAAATTTTTGAAACTGCTCAATCACCTGCTTCCTGAAGTCAGAATTTCAACGTTCTCATTTGTTATCATGCACATGAGCTGATAACATTAAATTTTAACTGAAACGATCCAGCCACTTGCCTCCGTGCTCTGCCTTCACAGTTTATTTGAAGAATGTACTGGGCGATTTCTTGAAGAATAACCATGCGATGATAGCAAGATGTTATTGCAGTAGAGGTTCTGCTGTTCATAGTATAGCTTTCTTACTTGCGCTTAAAGAGAAAACCAGAATTTCCTTATTTTTCCCATCGTTTGCAAAATTATGAACATTAACTACTTGAGAGTAAGTCTCCTAGCCATCAGAGGTTTGTATAAATAACAATATCTTACCAAGAAGTATAATTTCATACCTGAGAACATATAATTTCCTCTTCCATTCGGACTTTCCACACATCGCAGGATTGGATTCCGAACAGCGTAATCGGTAAAGAAAATCAGCCAGAAAAAGTTCTCATGTATATTCGTTTTTAAATGTGAAAACCGGCAGTAATATAGGCTTAAAAGCACAAATGTTTATTGAGAAAGATGTTAACCGCTTTGTAATCAAAAACCGAATTCCTCAGAGAGATTCATTTTCACCACTCGATTTCTGTTTCAAAAAGCCTACGAGCTAAAAGTGCATCGATAGTTACCGATACATAGATATTGATATAAATACGAATGTTAATAGTGATTCATGCTAATTAATTAAGTAACACTGCTTCTGAAGTAAACTACACAATTTGTATCCTTCTCCTTGACAGACGGGGTGACCCCATGTACAACGCACTGCGGCCTGGTGAAGGTATACTGCCCGACAGCCCACTGCTTTTGGACTACCAGGAGGCAGCGCGGTCTGGTGCTGCAGGGGCACCGTGCTCTTATGTATACCAAAGCTGTCCCTACTCCGCCGACGCCATGATGGCGGTTGTTGAACGTGTCAAACTTCTCTAATTTAGTCCCATTTTTCATCATTTGTTACACTGTGAAAATTTTCATTTTACATACTTTTTCATCTCATTCTTCGATTTCTTTCAATCGCGTTTCGTTTGTGAAAATTTAAGGAGAGCATTTATTCGAATTTTCATGTGTTAAAATAAGAACTTAATCCAAGGTTACCTTTGCTAACAAAAATGATACGTTGGTCTTCGCGTTGTAGCTGCTTAGTAAATATTTTCATTTTATCGTGGATTCTATGAATTCAACCCATGTTTAAGATACAGTGAACATGTACATTCGTATATGAAATGAATTCAAGTTCAATGTCTTCGTTTCGTCGTCCCTTTCATCAAGTGTACATATTTTTAGCGATTTTCTGTCTTTTCTTTGATTACCAAGTTTCAAAATTGATTTCTGACTATTTACAACAAAATGCATGTGAGTTTTACACTCTTCCTGTACTTCCACACCGGAGTTTTCACTTAATGAACCTTCGTTTAATTCTCGCAGTAAGCCAATTTCTGGAATGATATAACTGTTCAATTGGACTTTGATTGTGACACGTGTACGAGCTCATTAGTTGGGCGTGGCAAGTATTTTAAACTAAATAGAATTCATTCAAAATTTGGCTCTACTTCTATATTTTCACAGTATTTTAGTTAGCGCTCAGTTGAATACCTAAATGGTCTATTTGTGTTTCGTATAACCCAATGAACACGTCATTTCTTACCTGATTTTACGTGACATTTTGTAAAATACTAGCAGTGATGTAAATAGTACTTCTCCTGTTCCTTATTTATGTATATGAAGGCAACGTTATTGTATGCAAGTTACAATTAGGAGTGTCTTTCGACGATCTTGGTAGGTTTACCGATCGTTTTCGTCAACCAAAAAATAGTTTACTTTTCATCTCTGAAATATGAATTATATAAGTATCATATGAAACGGTCGGCAATATTTGATGGGGGTATGCTTATGGTGTGTAGCATATTTACTGAAATAGTGATGTCTAAATGGGCATGCTGATGATGTGGAGCATATTTACTGAAATAGGGATGTGTAAATGTTTTTTTTCTGGAGTTCATCACGACGTACGAGTATAATACATTGTAGGGAATATCATAGTGTATTGATACTGACGATCGTTAACAAATTGTTATTGCTAACGTTACAAATTTATTCATGTTTAACAACAAAAGCCCATTCGAAATCAAACAGATCGAAAAGATGAAATAAATTAGTAGATGATATTCTTTCAAGATAGAGAGATATGTATTTTCATTTATTAAAGGAGGCAATTGTTATTTAAAAAAAAATTAAATACTTGGAAGCAGTATTTTCAACTGAAATACGTGTACCCCATCAAAAGGCAATTTTCTCTTTGAGCTTTATGAAAATACAGTTTTATAACCTACAGAAGTTTCGAGATATCTTTACATGAAAATATTTTCTTTAAAAGATATCTTCATTTTTCCTAAATTCTGATCGAAGCAAATAAAGGCTATCTCATAGTATTACTAAAGTCCCAGATTTGCTTACGCCCTGATGAATCTTGACACATCTGTATGCACCAATCTTCCCTCGTCAGGTCGATGCCGTAGGAGCAGGCGGTGTGGGAAGGTGTGCGTTGCTATAGGATCTCGGGCGGAATCATTTCCTTGAATGTACTTTTCGCAATCAGGAATCATTTCAGATTTTTAAGTTGCTGACTTGTTTTACTGTTGTATCAATAGGTTTTCACGTTTTTATAGAAAGTCATGTTGATGTGCGAAACTTAAAATCACAGTTTATGTTTTGTTAAGTTAAGAATTGGCACCGAAACTTCAAAAAAATGTTCATGTTTTGTTCGAATTAGTCGTTAAAGTAAGTTAAACTTTTTCATGAAGCACCGTAGACTTACGCCGGGAGCGTCACGTCTGGTACAATTAAGTGAGCACGTGTGTGTGTCTTACTTTCATATAGCAAACAAGTGCATCATAGTGCATTTATGACACATTATCGTAAATTGATAATATGTCCAGCGAATGACGGATAAAAGTGTGCCAAAAGTCTATCGCATTGTGTCTCAGCGAAAGCCAGCAGTCGCAAAGTTGCAAAATCAGTGTTCGTCTTTACCATTGAATATATTCTGAGCTAATTTGTTTAAATAAGGGATGCCAAGGATCCATCTTGTAAGGTATATTGTTCAAAAATATCAATTGGGCTTATTCATTTATTCATTTATTCAAGCTCTTTTATTTATATACAGCGAAAGCTTGGTAAACAAATGAATAGACCCAATTTACGTGTTCATCTTCATATCTCACAGCATTCTAATACGTCGATTTCATTGCTTTACGGTCACTCGTTCTGTTTAAAAATCACGGCTTCTTGAAGTCTGAATAATCTGTGCATATGGCGACAAATATATTCATGTTTAGCAGTGAAAAAGTCCTTCGAATGGGCCATGAGATTATTTTTAAACTGAAAACCACCGTTTATATTAATTTAAAAGTTTACCGTGCGTATATATATGTATATATATTAATCGACACTCAGCCTTCTAAGTATTTATGATGAACATAAACAATATAAATAATTATTAATGCTCATAGTTTTGCAGCGATTTTGATGAACACTTCTATTTTCCATAAGACGGTCATAAGTTTAATATTTTTTCGCAACTTTGATTAGGAAATATACAAAAGTATTACTTCATAAATTCACTCACATTATGAACCGTTATCCGATACATTAATTAAGACTTTTCGTGGCGTCCCCATAGTTAAATAACGCTGTATGTGGGCGTCCACCAGCGGTCACTCTCTGCCAGGGTTGTGGAGCACGTCCCCTTGTGGACGTCGTCCAACTTGTAATACTTGACTCTGATACATATACGTACGGATAAATTTAATAGTGGAAATACTGTTCAGTGAATTAGATTTGCTAAGCCGGTTCATATGAATGGATTCTACAGTTCTTCGTGTCCAACACCTACACAAAATAAATGTATGATATTGGTGTATATAGTGTATTATACAACGTGACTAAGATTTATAACTTTGAGCTCGGCATTCAGACTTGGCATTGTTTTGTGATTTGCAAGACATACATATAGCAAGCATGTAGAGTTTTTGAAAAATGCTCTGTAGATTGAATCTTTTGTATAGTATGGTATAAAATAAAAAGCACTGTTAATTTCGGATTATATTTCCTTTCACCAAAGTAGGCTATAAATTTGTGTTTTTCATTGCAGTATTGTAATCCAATATTTACAACTACACTATATTTTGTATTTTGTGTTCCTACCCCTCTTTTCGGTTGCCATGATTTTCAATTTTATTTCATCGCACGCAAAATTACAACAAATTGGTAAAAAAAATCTAATCCAGAAGAAAAACTTCCGACCAAGTTGTTGCTTTTTAGTTTTTCTTTGGGAAAACTGGGTATTGAAAGATACGTTTTCCCAAAATGTTAGGTCAACCAAACTATTTGTGCTTATTGAGTGACACAGGAGATAATTAGTATACATGGCATTCACACTTCTTTGAGTAGTCATTTTCTAATCACAAGTTTCATAACCATTTCTCTGAGAAAAGGGTTATGAACAGAGATACATTGTTCTTCATATCTCAATTACATGCTCTGGATATTCATGTGTATTTATCTACTCATTCTTCCATGACGCGAAATGAGAATCATGAGGAAACATCATGAGAAGCAAGTCAAACAGAGATAATTACCATGATTGAATTTTACACACGTTTCAGTCTTCACCGATATCAGCCTCCAGTCTTCTAACGGTCTAATGACAGAACTCCTAAATTTCACTATTTAATTCACCGTAAACGGACATCGCAACACTTTGCCCCCCTACGAATCAGGAGGGAAAACTAAGTGTGTCTCCATCTAAACGAACTGCATCCGGAAATAATTTGACGACTGCAGCATGTTCCGGTCCCGCAAATAAGCCAGTTTCTCTTCAGTAACGGCAGCTGGTGAAATGCGTCCTCGTCTACAATAAGCAAACGACGATGATTGCGAAGCAGTCGAATATTTTTACACCATTAAGTCAGCTGTTGAATTACGTCCTGTTCAACACGAAGAGTATGGAAGTAATTGGCCTACCGTGACGTGTTTCTGTCACGATAGCGATGGGGGAGATATGAGTCAATATGTCCATATTTGAAACAAACAAAATTCACGATGCTACGAAGAAAGGTATCTTTAAAAAAAAATATCCTGGAGCATATTAATCAGGCAGATTCATTAAGTCAGAAAAATGCTTCAATAGAATCTGGGAAAATGAACAAAGAATGAACATCCCTGTAATAACCCGCCCATCTTGAACTTAGCGGGATGGCCTGCGCATTTTTACCTCTCGCGGAGCGCATGGGACTCGAATGTGCCGGGTTTGGAACCCATACCTAGTAATAAATGTAGGTGAAGTTGAGGTATATATTTGTCCTTCCTGCGCATGTTTGCTGCTGTGGGAGGTACTTCTTCTAAAGCTTTAACCCCTGGGCTGATTTTATTGTTTTTTTTTTAAAAAGGCCTTTTCGATACAATAAAAACACTTATTAGCTCAGTTTAAAAAAATCGTAAGAAGAATTCAGAAAAAATCGAAAACTAATCGTCCTTTAGTGACAGATGGTCGGCATCTGTGGATTTCCCTGAGTTTTTAAGCCTCTTTTTTTTGGCTCTGATCTCATTCAAACTCGACTGTTTTGAGTTTGCAGTGACGTCACTAATTTGGTTTCATTAAATAAAGGGGGAGACAAAAAACAAAAATGCTTTTAAAGCAAATGCACGTCTCGCTTTTACTAAAAGGTAGAAAAGAAAGAAGAGACAAAGTTCTTGTCCCAGATGAGCGCTTAAGTTTCCGAATCAATAAAGCTACCAGGTGTACAATCAAGGTTTTTAATAACTTTTTAAGATTTCAAAACTATTAGTGGACTAATGCATGATGCCATTCGAAATTTGGATAATTCCCCTACAAAATACACAAAGCGTATCCTTAAATATTCAAAAAAAGGTTGTTAAGAATTCGAAAACTCATCCAAATGCTCAGAGTGACCTGCAACTGGGTGAGATTATCTTCAGTGATAAAAAAAATTTCACCATCGAGGACAAATTTAATGGCAGGAGTAACTTAGAGCTTGCAAGGACTTCCACGACCATCGATACATCTGCGAGAGTCATTTCGAGACGTCAATTGGCGTCCGACAAATCATGTCTGGGGCCGCAGTTTCAGAGAAGTGGGGAAGCCATCTCATTTTTGTTTCAGAAAGCACAAAGATTACCACATAGTGATGCTAAATACATTATATATAAACTAAATATGAAATACATTAAATACAGAAATAAAATAGGTAATTTATTAATATGCCTACAGTAGATATCAGTGGATGTGAAAAGCTAAAAAACGTGTAAAAAAAAGGTCAAAATTTCAATATATTTATCAGTTGATTGCTTGGAAACTAATTCAGATCCATCTCAGTAATAGAACATCTAACACCTTGACCCAGTTAACAGTTGGGGGTTTTGAAGAGTCAAGCAGACCAATTTCTTCAACGAAAGTGTGAATGATAAATATTTAGACTGATAACTTCACGTTCCAAGTCGAAAAACATACCCAAAACGCTTGGCATTACTAACTATAACTGGAATTAAAAAGTGAATTCTGCGGAGGCATGAAATACGATCGGAGAGGTTGCCTCTACGCACCAGTCAAGATCGCACTCTGCCGTTCCAGGGCGATGCACCTCACTAAGTCCCTGGAACGCTGGAGCTTCAGAAACCTGCCAGTTTTTTGGAGGAGAAAACGAGTGACGCTTTCCATGAGGCAGGATGTGGGTTCCTTGAAGAGTAAGGCTAACGGGGCATTCTGTTAGAGCTCCCGATCCTTTTCCAGGGCTTAATTGCTCTTTTTGTGGAGGAGATTTAAAATACGGGATGTGAAAAGGCTGGAGAGGAACTGTGATAATAAATTAAACACATTTAGATGGGTAAATATTTTTCCTATTCTTTTTGATCTAATTTTGAGGAAACTATTTCGTGAAGTAGAACTCTCTCAATTGCGTTATTCTACACTAAAGCTCGCAGAGTTCAAGGGTGTGAAATTGAAATCAACAGTAAGCATAAAATCAACAGTGGGCATGAAATCGACAGTAAGATGCACGAGGCCTATATTCGGTTCCTGCAATTCACAGACGAAACGCCGTACTCCAAGGCGAATACGAGAAACTGTCACACGTTCATTTGAACACAACCTGTGAAAATGACGTATCGTTTTGAAAATGAAGTTTTCAATTTAGCCATGCACCCATATCGCTCCTGAGTGATCACTGGAGACTACGACAGATGTAAACTATTTTATGCTTTGTTTACCATTTGATCGCTCCCGTACGTGCTCAACTTAAAGCAATTGGCATGGCACATAGTAATTGTTTCGACCACTTCCCATCATTACTTTGCAAACAGGAAAAAAAGCGGCCGAGATACTTCTACCCGAAAACAATGCTCTCAACACATGTTTATTGTCACTTAAAAGCAGAGAAGGTAATTAAATCGAAAACGCAGTTCTAAGCTTGAATGTGATGTAGTGTCAAGCATCCCTCTTTCAATGTCGTCAATAAATGATTTCTGAGTTCGCATGATGCAAATTCTTGCTGGTTTATTTAAAGACTGTTTTTAGCCCCTTAACAAAATTCAGTAACTATTTATAGTCATTCATGAACATCTAAAAATCAGGTATTGAAAATGTGTAAAATCAGAAGTTTTTAATGAGTCGTTAATATGTCACTATCAATATCTCGTTTCAATACTACGAGCAAGTAAGTCAATTCAAAATATATCATAATTTTCTAGAAAAAAAATTCATTGAACTGGCATCATCTATGCGTCAACACCAAAATCACGGTTAGCATCTATTGCAAACTGTAAAAACTCGTCTAAGAAAATATATTCTATACCTAAATGGCATTGATTGTCACATGATATACTGCCTCTTCCTTGAATGCAAGAAATTTCAGCATCATAAAACAGGTAACCGTGTACTTTAGGTTTGCACAGTAGGCTTCCAATGCTCGTCTATGACGCATCGCAAATGAAAAATTTAAATAATCAAGGTCTCATGTTTCATAATGCTTATGAGGTTTTACTTCTTGCTTTCATATCATAATCATTCTTTCAAAGGTAATTTTCGATTTATCAAGTAGGTACATTCATTACTCTATTACTTTGGTTTCTAGTTTAAATTTGGATGCTTATCAACACTTTACGCTGGACGATCGGATAGCAAATTAGAAATCCCAATCAAAAGCTTCAACGTGACTTCCACATATCATTTTAACCTTGTAGTCATGCTGTTAGAGACCTGATTTGTAACATGAGTTATGTATGACTAATTTTTGGGTACGCAATCTCTTCATCAATTCTTTTTCCATTCTATAAGACCAGGGAATCTAAGCCGCTACACCCAGCACGGACACCAGTCATGTAAAAAGCCTTACGCCCATGGCACATGGTGGTGTACGGCGGGCCTAAATTAACATAACATAATTCAAGATCGATGTTGAGGTTAGTTTTGCCATGAGCAATTCCAAAGTGCTGAGAATGAACTATCTGTGAACTGTAGTCGCAAAGAGCTTAGAAAAAACCGTGTCTTGTAGAGGTGATTACGCAGGTTTTATCGAAACTACATTCTATTGAAATGGTTAATACTAGTTTCCTTTTCTTCTAGTTTCAGAAGCGCAAATTTTTGGTCTGTATTTTCTTTCGAAAGTACTCGACCTGAAGTTTTTGATGCTTAAATAATAGACAACAGCGAAAATAGTTATCATCATCCCTTCGATGATGGGAATATAAATTTTTTCCTATGATATTTTCTTCAATGTAGAGCAAAAATGAAGGTATGAGATGCATACGTGGATACTTATTTATTGTATTTACTTGATGTTCATTCAGATTGGAAACTTACTTACTGGATTCTTACTTACATCGAATATTGACTTAAATTGGATGCTAACTTAAATAGTTTGGTTGCTGCACAAGCAAAAAGGGAAATTAGCGAACAATACATATGTAAAATGAATCCATCAAGTTTGGACGCAAGTAAACAAAGTTTGAAATTTTCAATAAACTTTTCACGGTCCAACACAGAGTACATTATTAAATACAGTCGCTCACTTCAAAAAATTAACTCAAAGTATGGCGTAAAATTACTACGAAAGTGCTAGCTGAGAAAATACTGGCGTCAAACTCCACAACGAGTGTTGAGTGTCATAAAACCCCATGGCACAAGTCGTGTGAAAAACTACAATACATTCAATAAAGGTGCCAAGTTAACTTAATTTTGAGAAAAAAAAACTTTAATATAACACACATCCAGCACAATTTAAGGTTATTAGCTTTTTTCGCTAAAGCTTATTTGAAAATGTTGTGCAGTGTAACACATTCTTAGCCTTTCGTTCACCCAGGACTTCAAGTTTCGTCCCATACGCTCGATTGAAATCATCATGTCTCCTTTGGTCAAAACATGTACGAAAACTGCCAGGCTGGACAAGCCATAGATGAAATCCACAGTTCCCGTTGCCCTGTCACTTTCTTGGAGAAAATGTACAGAAATAACAATGCATCCACGCAAGTAAGAGTCTCCTAAAACGCGCTTGTTTAGGTCAACTTTCCTCTGAATCATCCTAGATTTTCTCGTCCTCGAGTCGATGCGCTGTTGCCGCCAAGATCGAGAGTTTGGCCATTTTCTTCTTCGCTAGAGAGCTGTGCAAGACACGACTGGAGTCCCGGGCGTCTGCCGTGGCAGCGTCAGATACGTTCCAGAAGTGGTCGTTGAACGA
Source organism: Orchestia grillus (assembly GCA_014899125.1). Classification (NCBI taxonomy): domain Eukaryota; kingdom Metazoa; phylum Arthropoda; class Malacostraca; order Amphipoda; family Talitridae; genus Orchestia; species Orchestia grillus. Next base: position 18,263 of record VOMN01099217.1, read on the forward strand.
AGTGCCTGGGAGGTACCAGAGCTCTTGCCTGACCTCCCATCCACTGGAGCGTGAGCGGTGGTTCGAAAAGCCGCGTTGCCAACGATACTCTGTTGTAAATTTTAAAGATGAACACTTGTTTGCGTATTTCTGAGCAACTAGGATGGAATTTTGGATAGTGTATTTTCGTATTGATGAATTGGAAGGCATCTCATGTGACCGTTGCTTGATGAAGTGATGTGCTATTTAGAATTTAAGTTTGCAAAATGGAATACTGTAATGTTTTTTGATCGCTGGTAACAATAGAATTGCATTTTCTATACGGAAGGGGAAAAGATATTTTCGATAAAAAATTTTCTCATGTGAAGCTTCAACAGCTTCAAAATTAATTTCAAGCGGTTGACTCTGAGAGAAACGTTAGATTTATGTAAACGATATGATCTTACAGTAGTGCCATTAGTATTGGTGATGTAAGATGTGCAGTGTTACAACTTCGATCGGAATATGAGTAGTGCAATGTGACACAATGAAAAACTAATCTAATCCTTTTGGATACGCTATTTGATGCTGTTCCAGCTTTAAATCGCTGTGTAATCAAGTTGTATTGATAAAATGATCGTCAATTTTTAAGCTGTGTTCAAGCTATGGACGTTGAGCCTGACTCCAACTTACAACCTTATTGAATGTAAGAAACTATGCGCAGAAATTATGCTGAATAATTTTGAAACTGTGAAAGGAAAAGTGACTTTTAAGAATCGAATTTTTTTCGTTTCTTTTTTGTTGATGGGAATAAATGATGGAAATGCTCAGCTCACCGAAGTAAAAAAGTGAAGGATGATCAGCCCTGTGAATCGTTGAAGGTGAATCTTGTGCATGAAAAAGTGAAAACAATTGGTGACTTGGTCAGATAAACGGTAACATGAAAATAGAAAAAGAAATAATTCATTCAAATACTTTCCACTCAAAATATCTTCGTGCTGGAATGACTACTGTAAATTCCGTTAACATCAGTTCAGCATAGCATTAATTCCAAACATGCAGTGGCAATATACAAATCCGTCGTTATAGTGTGAGCCCATTCTAGAGTGAGTGCACTCTAGTGTAAGTGCACTCTAGCGTAAGTGCACTCTAGCGTAAGTGCACTCAAGTGTGAGCCCATTTTAGAGTGAGTGCACTCTAGTGTAAGTGAGCTCCAGTGTGAGTGCACTCTAGTGTAAGTGAACTCTAGTGTGAGTGCACTCTAGTGTAAGTGCACTCTAGTGTAAGTGAACTCCAGTGTGAATGCACTCTAGTGTAAGTGCACTCTAGTGTAAGTGAACTCCAGTGTGAGTGCACTCTAGTGTAAGTGCACTCTAGTGTAAGTGAACACCAAGTTACTGAACAATGTAGCATTTGAAATAAAATGTTGATGACGCTCGCGATATCATGTACGCGGTTAATGTAAAAAAAATTTTTAGATTTACTTATTCACACAGTTTATGCATAACCAATGAGCAACCAATGGAAACTTATAAGATCGTGGAAATATTATCGTGTGTAATGCAAAACGCTTCTATGAAATGCTAATAAAATATTAACCGCTGGCAATGTCAATCAAATTTTGATAAAGCTCTTAAAATAAATTGCTCCAAAGAGTGAACGAACATAATCGAGAAATGAGTTATAGTTCTCGATGAATGAGAACGTCTTAAAAGTACTAGTGAGGCTTTCGAATTGATTGATTTAGAGACCGAGACTGTATGACTTGAGCGTCATTCCTTTTCTCATAATTCTGAACCATTCCATAATGTTTTGCAACGATTTCAGCCGCATCAATGCCTTGAAACCTATCTTGAAAAAGTTCGCCTCTTCAGTAAAAGAATAATTCTCACTGAAATGTAAAATAAGAGTTTTAAAGCTAAATGGATGCGATAAAAAATTGGAATTTATTATACTGCGTCGACGACGTATATTGCTGTATCGAAATTTTCTTTCATTGCAGATTGTGTCTTAAGAATCTACAGTGTGCATTGAAAAAATAACAAAGAGAATTATGCCTTGGCATCTATGGTGTAACGATCGGTATCACAATTTTAAGGATTAAATGTTTCACCCAGGTAAGGCCAACCCCATAAATGTTTTACCCAGGTAAGGTCAACCCCAAAAGCATACCTTTTACAATTTTTTGAAGGAATGCAGACATCAATGGATTTACACACAGCAGTTATGTAAAATTTTACACTTCGAACAATAGTTTTTTACTAACTCTGGAATAAAGTGACGAGAACGGTACTGAAATTAATTTTAAAACTTAACAAGGTGTGTTGTGTTGCTGATCCCACTGCGTATCAGTTAGAAGGCATACGGGATTAGTTTTCTCGTTGTGCGCGCTCTGCCTTGGAAGGATTGATTTTCACCGAATGATACCAGGCCAGAAATTTTTGAAATGATTCAGCGTATTATTTTTCTATTCCGGGACTTTCCATTAAATTTATTGGGAACATATTTTAGAGATTCGATTCACTATGACAGTGTACGCAGAAAAATAAAACATAATTTACATTTACATCTGCATGCATCTGCACGGACATAGCTTTTGCTACAATTTTTATTCATCAGAATTTTAAATTACTGTGGATGCCAAAATAGAGTCAATAATTTTTCATCACGAGTGTATCCAAGAAGACAGAACATTTCGAGTTTTGGTACGCATGAAAACGATTCCTTGGCATTCATATGTTATTTCTGTGTTTGAAAACCTGCATTTTTAATGGAAGCCTTGCGTGTACACTTGAAGTTGTTTCAACACAGTTGTCCGCATTAAAAAATCTTTAAACGAAAATTTGCATACTTGTTGCATGCTAAATTTGCATACCAAGTAATTCGTCGCGCTGGACTTGCTGCCGACATATCAAAATACACCCGCGGAAAACAATTATGTTAAAACGGATTTGAAATTTTGTGTTTATATACCATTATGATACTTTTGTTTCAAATTTCTTCTCTGAAGTTCCAATATTTCAAGATAACACTTAAGCATGTAAGGGAACGTCTCGCAGTGATGAACTTGTGTGGATAAACGTATATAAGGAATTTTCTCCATTCTTGGGTAAAAAAACAACACTTGCAAAGCTTTTTAAGTAGGTGGGAGTTATCAGGGAACAATTTTATTTACCATAACCACATCACTTTGAACACGTCGTAAAGACAGCCACTTAGAACGTTGTAAAGATAACAACTTTTGTTCCTGCGAACATGTAAAATTGCGACGCAATGCAGCCGTCCCCACTACAAAACGCTAGATCGGTTCCAACAAATACCCGTTTCATCTTTTTCTAGTGCTACTTATAACACACTTTAGTTGCTTCCTATGACACAAATATTTTCTGATCTATTCGATGCTTGCTGCAGTTGATACCACTCTACACAGGGGACGACTGTAAAGCTGTTGTTTAAGGAACCGATCTAGCGCTCCTCGCGGGGAACAACTTTAGTTTGCATCCGCTCAAAATGTGCTATGCTTAAGGAACTGATCTAGCGCTCCACGCGGGGAACAACTTAAGTTTGCATCAACTCAAAATGTGCTGTACTTCACTGAGTAAACAAAGTAAAATAATTTATCCCGTGATTATGCCGTGTAAAAACTGACGACGATAAATGGCAATATTTAGATACCTCTGCACTGCTTAAAACTAATCGTCCTCATCGGCTATGAAAATGTGGGGATAAAAATATTCTCATTGATGTCAACTGCAACCTAAGGGCAATGTATTCAACAATGTTACTTTTCACCCCACAATATCGGGCCCCAATGACCTCTGTAAATTTTGATACCAGCATTGCCCGGCTTTAAGGTTGAAAACTAGACGCTATTTGTTTACAGGAACAATAGG
>VOMN01099218.1:0-11431 GCA_014899125.1 Orchestia grillus
CTCCATTCGGTTTCTTCGTCATGTAGTAGTCACTACATGATCTATGCGTGAAGTTTGCGATAAAAGTTATTTTGTTCCTTGAATTCAGTGCAGAATGAAAAAAAACTGTTAAACAAATTGGGTGCTCTTGGTGGACACCCTCTACAAATTGGGCGCTCTTGGTTAAACGGTTATCTGATTATTGGGCTTATACATATGTGAGTATTCCTTGTATTATTTTTATATTCGCTCATACGAAAGCAGATTTTGCAAGATTACTGCGTTTCTTGCGTTATTTGAGAATTCATGTGTAGAATGTGTATCAGGTCACGAATGTTTGTATCAATGTATGATTATGTCCATGGTCTCGGTCTGGGCGACAAACGATGGTGCGTAGATGGTACAATACGTAGTGATGTAATCACATGATAATAATCTCGCTGCTTGACGGCATAGCTAGGACTTGGGTGGAAATCAAAGAATTGGAAGTTTGGCTTGTTCCCGGCGCTATTTTCCAGTCCAGTAATTTCTGTTTCAGTCTATTCTATTCCATTCAAGTCCATTCCAGTCCGTTCAATTCCATTCCAGTCCAGTTCATTCAAGTCCATTCCATTCCAGCCCAGTCCATTCCATTCCATTACAGTTNCGATTCCTCTCCATTCGATTCCACTCCATTAGATTCCAGTCCATTCGATTCCAGTCCATTCAATTCCAGTCCATTCGATTCCACTGCATTCGATTCTAGTCCAATCGATTCCACTGCATTCGATTCCGGTCCATTTGATTCCAGTCCAATCGGCTTAAGTCCCTTCGATTTCACTCTATTTGATTCCAGTCCATTCTATTCCAGCCCATGCGATTCCAGCCCATTCGATTCCGGTCCATTCGATCCTAGTCCTTTTGATTCCATTCCATTCTATTCCATTTGATTTCATTCACTTCGATTCAATTGCATTCGATTCCACTTTCTTTCATTCGAATCGATTTCATTCCATTCGATTCAGTTGCATTCGATTCCATTCTATTCGATTCGGTTGCATTCGATTCGATTCGATTCCAATTCATTCGATTCAATTCCATTCGATTCCATTTCATTCGATTCAATGTCATTTGATTCGATTCCATTCGATTCGATTCCATTCGATTTCAATCGGTTCGATTCCATCTGATTTCATTTATTCCATTCGAATCGATTCCATTCGGTTAGATTCCTTTCCATTCGATTCCATTCGATCGTATTGGGTTTCATTGGATTTCATTCGATTCCATTCTATTCGATTCGATTCCATTCGATTCCATTTCATGCGATTAGATTCCATTTGATTCCATTCCTTTCTATTCGATTCGATTCCATTCCATTCGATCATATTCCATTCGATTTCATTCTATTCGATTCCATTCCTTTCTATTCGGTTCCATTTCAGTCGATTCCATTATTCCACGCGACTTGTGTGGCCATTTCATTTTATTCTATTCTATTCCGCTCAAAGAAAGCCACTACTTCTTTAGCCTAAATATCATAAGAAAGAGAATGGTAAAAAAGTAGCATCCTAATCATGAATAGACGAAGACTCAGGCATAAGATCACCTTTCAGGATCATTTGCGACACTAGTGTCACCAATTCGTTATGCTGGGCTGATAGTTTGCTGAGAACACCCCTAGAACAACGTGATCGGTCCCATGAAGCTCATTTTGTTATCAGTGTCATTTATTAATTTGATTGTACGATAGACATAACTGAATAAGGCCCCTGAGTATTTGTATTCAGTGAAGGAGAGTTTATGTTCATGAGGAAAAAATTTCAAATACAGAAACTTATTTTAAAGTTGTTGGAGTAAAATACAGACGTAGACAAATTACAATTGAAAGCAATATTCATGAAAAAGGGAATCATTGGTATCAGTTATTGCTCAGGGCAGATTATTACTTCTAAAACTTATCACCGACGGAAATAAAACGACAGTTTGCGTCCACTTGATCGCACTTGGGACATAAAGCTTGTAGTTTAAAATTTTAATAACAGTTGACCAATGAGCTTTTCAACATGCTTGATTCGGATGAGAGAAAGAGGAAATCTCGTTTGCTAAAATAGTCGCATGTTTAATGAAAATAAAAATGATTTTGATGCACTCGATGCAAGACTTTTTGAACCCTAATGCTTTGCGGTGAACCCCAATGGATTGATTTTAAATTGATAAACTGATCAAAAGAAAACAAGCGGGATAATTTCAAGGTAAATTCAAACTTCCTTGTCGACTGAAACTCTTCTTCTTCCATTATTTCGTATGCGGTCGAGAGCAGATGTTTTGGTTAAGACTTCCTGTCTGCCTTGAGCTGACTCTTCGTTGGGTTTGCTGACCGCCATTGCTAGAAAATATAACATGGGACGGGAGCATGGCGTGAAATTCTGACACGGCATGAGAAGTGAGCGCTTACAATTCGGACGTGGGGACGAGAAGTGGTGTTGCAATTCTCACACGAGGTGAAAAGTCGCCTTAATATTCTAACGTGGGATGAGTAGTAGAGTCGATATTCTCATATAGGATGACAAGTGGATAAGAATTCAGATGCGGAAAGAGTTTTAATTTTCATAATGAAAAGATATACGAGGGTCGCAATAAAAATAACCTATTTATTCATTCAGACCAGCCGGTTTCGACTTAAACTTCTTAATCAATGAATGCTATCTAGAACGATAAAAAATAGGTTTATGCATTTACAAACCGTATTTCTTTGTAAATACATAAAAGAAATAATGTACCTCTCTAGGAATAATATGCAAGTTTTCCAACGAAACGGTTTTAAAAAATTGAACAATCCGATCTAATACAAGGGATAAAAAAAAGGTTTATTGCGTATATAGAGTTACGCCAGTTTGATCTGTGTTCAGATTCGGCTTGTGCTTTGCTATATGCAAGGATTCTAAAATCCTGATATCTGACTGGCCCGGTGATGAAACTATTTCAAAATGGTCTGAAGAGTATGGGTTGTTGTTCTGCTCGCAATGTTGCCTTGGAGGGGAATGAAGTAAAGGTGATAGAGGAAAGTTTATTCTGAAGGAACGTCCTAATTGCTGATAAAATCTAATCTTCGACTTCTTCTGAGAAAGGCCAATGTAAAAACTCAGGCAAGCTCCTCAAATATATTTGTAAACGATATTGGATCGTAACTCTGGAGGCAGTCGGTCTTTGTAGTTGAAAAAAATGCGAATTCGAAAGTCATTCCTATAGATACGAGCAGAAATAAAATCGAATTTAGGGTAAAATTTAGCAAATAAGTTTTTGAAATATTTAACCATATCGTCAGATGTTGCGCCTAGAAATGGAAACGAGATATAAATTTTATATTTTTCAGGAATACATATAGTTTCATTCTTCCCGAAAAGCGCACCTTTCAAGAAGCCTTTGACCATATTGTCAAAGAGAAAACAGGGATAGCCACTGCATAAAAAGAATGAACGTAAACCTATACGTAAACATGTTTTTGTATCGTTATCGTAAACATAAAAACATAACTAGATGATTTGTATTGCAAGCCTCGTATTTCTTTTCACTTTGAAGATTAGGTTTTCAGCCAAACGTCCAATATTTGAAATTCTTCGTATGAGTTTTGGTGTGTTTCTGACAGGATATTGAAAGGGACTGTTTAAGAAAAATGACTTTATCTATTCTTTACTAATTATTCGTCAATGTATGTATGTACGTTTCTTTTCGATCGTCCCCAGGCGAATAGCGTAAGTTTACACGTCTAAAAAATTATTTAGCCGCACAACATAAGCAAGTTGAAGAAAAGCATAAGTGAACTTTAGGATAAAAGAATTGTTGAGGTGGGAAGTATTTTATGGTTTTCGAGACGGGTCTGTTGAAGCACATGTGGGATGGAACCTTGAAAATTTAGTACATTATGCGTCGTGACTGGCAGTAACAAGAACGAAAGATGGAGAATGTCTTTAAAGTTTGAGTGTTTAGTAGTATACGTTTGGGTTTACATTAAAAACTAGAGAACTGCGTAAAAGGAATTTGACAGAGATTTGAGCGATTGCTCACGAGCATAGCGGAAACGTTGTCTTAGGCGGTGGTTCTGATTGGGCTAGCCGTCAGCCAAAATTTTAATACCTTCAGTAGCCACTGTTAACTAAATGGTCCACCATCATGCACTTCAAATTCCTGAATAACAAGTCGAAAAAAAACTCGTCTTCTTCAACCCATGCCAAGGGTGAAATACAAAGCAAGCCACGGCTCTCGGATGCTGTAGATGAAAAGCAATTTACAAAAAAACGCTTAACATCCCGACAGAAGGAATTCTTCAGAACAGCATCATCATCCGTAATGCACCCGATAATTTTAATTGAAGAACAAAATTAGGAATATCATCCCGGATGAAATACCAAATCAATAGCAAAGCCAAATTGCTTCTTTAGAAAAACGCAAGTCAAATTCATTTGAAGACCCAGCTAGGATTCCGGTCATTGTAAGGAGAAATAACAGGAGCTCAATAATAGTAATCAATATTCAGAAGCAACGAGTACCTGCGTGTCCCGAGGCTTGTGTCGAAACGGTGAAATCCTTAAAGGCACTTTTGAAACACCGGAGTTTAACATGTGTTTATTAATTGTATGTTTTCTAGTTGTGAAATTTTATAGCCCTGATTTTCAGCTATCAGATGACAGGCAATTTAACTCGTTTAAATTCGGGTGAATATTTCCTGGATTTACTTCATTTCAACAAAATTTCTGTCTGATTTGTTTCACTTACGGGAATTGTTAAATGGTGCTAATCTAGTGGTTCTTATTAATTTATCGTTTTACCGCTTTCCATGTTTCCCATCACGCGACAATTATATGTTCTTTCATTTTTCTTCCCGCGCCTAGCTTAAGAAAGCATTGTGTAAATGGTTATCGGTAACTTTTATAACCGCTTCAATCGGGCCTTCATAACAGCCAGGAAGTATCTATTTATCTCTCTGTGTCTTTGAGAGGTAAGGATCCCCCTCTTGAATAGTGACCATGTTTTGGATGCTAAGCTGTCCATTAAAGAATTCGCCTCTAACCATAAAATTTTAAATGATAGTTGAGCCCTAATTATTACTTCATCGAATGCTGTTTTGAAATTTGGGGATATATTTTGGCCTGTGAACATTAATTAACGAGTGTGAATAAATGTTTACTTTTTACGAGATTGGTTCAAAATTCTATCAACTGCTTGCCTTATTTTCAAAAGTCTAATTGAATGGATTGTGCCTGTTCATTACGCAGTTTGATTCAACGATAATTTTACGACCATGCATTAATCAGAGAAAACAGTCCTCAAATAATACACCCATAACCAATCTAAAGTTTCCTTTGCTCAAACCACAGATGACCATCTTCGAATTAAACATCTCTGGTCTGCCGCAAATGTGTGCGCGCATGGGGCATTTTGAGACCGAGGCGGCAGCTTCCTCTTCAGTGAGTCCATAATCGACCGTCTCGTCCTTAATTCGATTGCAGTAGGTCCTTGATTTTCTAAAGAGCAGGCATACGGAGCTTCATAAAAGCAACTCGGGATTTCAATATTCACCAATTATTCATTTACTCAACAGCTGAGCTAAAGTAAATGATTCCTGACTTTCTGGTGAAAATTATTCTAAAATAGAACATAGCAGCCTATACGTGTTTTTGATTGAATATTTAAATTATTTCTCTAGCAAAAAGAGCTTCAATCCCACTGTATAATAATAGTACAGTCTTGTTTGCTTGGTTGGTCGGTCCGTCCATCTCTCCGTTACTCTGTTAAGGATTTAGATAGGAGAAAATTCTTGGATCCGTACTGCGAATCAGCGGGACTGATTCGTCAAATAATTTTAAACTGTTTATGATATCCAGCAAGATATCTTAGCATACATTTGTATTTTTTATTCTTTTTGTTTGAAAAATGTTAATCTAATATGGCATTACTTTTCATACATCGTATACAAAAATGAACTTGCGTGTAAAAGAGTTAAATCGGAGATTTAGGCTATGCATGAAAAATTATCTTCGTGGCAGATATTTGGGTAGTCAGTTAATGGTATGCAGTGAAAACAATACGAAATTCAGTAACTTCTACTAAATCATACAACTTGACTGTTTCTACAGAATAAGCAAATAAAATATCCCTCAATTTACGATTGCAAAAATAAGTGTTGTATGTCTCTTCATGAAATTTCTATCATTTTGATACTCGGAGTTGAATGAGATATCAAATATTGATTTTTTCTTGCTGTGCAATAGGTATTATTACAAATATTATGCATGTCCAACACAAATATCAGTAGGAAGCACTGTTATCCTGTGAATCTTCCGGCCAGCAGCTGATGTGTTTATGCACATACCGCTCAACGTCACTCTACTTACGTAAGCTCAGAGGCGTTGCAAAGTCACGTGGAAACTTACGTGAAAATCTCGCGCGTAACTTGCTTGATTATAGTGCACATTGTAGTTACGTTCACTTAGCTGAACCTGCGCTACCAGCTGGTTAAATGGTTACGCTCGTAACCATTTTAGATTTTGAGGCCCCAGGCCTTTTTAAATGTGCTCTTCTGGGATGCAGCGAGAGGAATCTGTAGAAAAAAACAATAATTTGTTCTTAGAATGGTTAAAAAATTGCAGGTTGTCCTCGCTCCATCAGCCCCATTGGTTCCGAAGTGTAAAAACATACTAGTTTTAAGTTTTCATTTTCTTATTCTGGTGCTTTCGAGCCGTACATTGTTCATCATCAGTGAACACTGTAAGCGGAAATATATGTTGTACTTGAGTGCACGTATGACCATACCAAAGACTTTTCGAACTGACACAATTAAAGCTGCAGATAAGCTGCTCCTCTTATCTAAATTGTTCAATGGCGCATAAGTATCACAGCTGTTATATGTGAGCTTTCGGTAATGAATTAAAATACTTTCACATAACTCAAGATCCAAAGCATTACCGTCACGGTAAAAATTCGGAAACAATTCTGGGAAAATAGAATGATTACAAGTATCTGAATGATTTCTAATATTATTATGAAACAGAATCGTTATGGGATGGTCAGCGAGAACCTATATATTAGAGATCATCCAAGTACTTGTAATCATTCTATACTGTGGCAAAATAATTGAAAATTTTCAGCTAAGATTAAAGCAGTTGATCTTACGATATCAAAAATAATTGCAATTCATTACTGTAAGCCCACCCTGAACAGCTGTGATATTTCTTTCCCAATGAACATTTTGAGTTAGATGGTGAATCACATTGAATACCTTGGGCAACTTTGTGTCTATACCGGTCTCATGCATAGCAAGGAGTTTACTAATGGACAACGTGTATTTTCTTTCACGGTGGCTACTGAAGATGAACAATGTACGGCTCGGAAGCTCTTGAGTAGGAAGAATTAAAATCTCAATGTGGTATGTTTTTACCTGCCTTTATATCGCAGTTTTTGATTTGACTAAAATGTCCCGAAATAAATCTATACGTGATATCAAAGTATTTAATAGTCATTACAGAGGAAAATTCGAATTTTATAATGCATTGCTTCTCATTTATAAGTAATTTCTGTCGCAACCGTTTGAAGGGTTTTTAGCTTGGTATGAATATCATACTCTGGTGGCATAAATTAAAACATGCAATAGGATTAAGTTAGGTTTGTCTATCGTACGTCATGGGGACTGGCGACTCCATGAAGGAGGCTACCCCAGCTATTTAATAAGCCTTCGGGTCTTCTGTCATTCATGCTCATTTCAATTCCTTCAATGTTCGCGTATTCATCTCAATCCCTTTTTGGTCTTCTCTTGCTATTCCTTCTTGACTCACTGTTTCTGGGAGCAAGGGATGCTGTATGGGAATTCACCTTATATACGGAATCCCCGTTTCTTACTGCCCATACTACATCAATGATCCCATCTCTTTCGGCGCGCCCTACATAGTTTGAGTCACTGAGGATTCGTATGAGGATGACCAAAATTCGGAGTCGATGAAAAATTCGTTTTAATCAGCTGTGATAAAGCGGACAAAGCCTATGTTTGCAAATGGTACCATAAAACATATTTCAATAAGAGAAGAGAGTAATGAAGGCACTCATTTGACTGTCTTTCAGTGAATTCATCAACAATTTAGCGATAAACTTGCTTGACAAGTCTATTTCAATTTTATTCTTAGCTTAAGCACTGTAATTGGATATCATTGAGGCAAAACTTAGAATCGTCCCTGAAAAATACCAGTCGACTCATTGCGAAGCCGTAAAACTGATATTAATGCGGACGTCTTTCCCAAAGCTTCAGAACATTTCAGCGCGTGTTGATTCTTTCCTGTCACAGCGACCCCGTCAACGGGCATGGTAAATTGCTTTTATTCAGGCTACTGGGTGCGAGCATCGATGTTTGGCTCATGAATTTCAATAATTTGCCCCGAGGCCCTTAATTTCAAAAGAGAATGGGAAGCTCACCAGCTAATCGATTTTCTGATTGATCAATGCATGGATAATGCTGTGCAGCGCATAACTCAGGCCGCAGTGGCCCTCCTTGTGCTGACTTAAACAGGGACTAGGGGCTCTTGCTGGGGCAGGGACATGGCAAATGTCAGGCGGAACTGCTTCACGGATGCCAAGATTGCTCGAGGCTTCGGAAAAAGGATGCAGAAACTCTCAATAGGTTCAGCTTGCAATTAAAATATAAGAAATATCTGAAAAGATCAGACTAAATTAAAATGTTCGCTATATACTTGAACATGTCATTCGTAAGTTAGCGTGGTTGATTGTAAGTCCTGCAGTATATGCAGGGTTATTTCATTTATTGATAAGTTCCTTCTGATAAATAACATAGTAGAGGCATAAAGAGTAGCGCTATTTGGTATGTTCGAGGGAAGACCCATGACTAGCTAATGTGATGAAAACATCATGTGAATGTAAAATTTTGAATTTGAAAATTTTTGAAGTATATCATACCATAGCATTAAATTATCATTATTGCTAAACACGCTAAAAATGCACGTGATAAACGATATATTCATGATAATCGATAACCATCACATAAGCCAACGTATTTTTTGCCCTCCATTTGATCTGTGCAGAGAAAGCTTCTTATGAAGAAGCTTAGTGTGAAAAATAAACCCGTGGAGAAAATAAATACGTAATGACTGTCCATAAAGTCTTTCCTGGATCGAGAGGAAGACTTCATGTTTTCCCCTGAATCAGGATAACAACAATATGATTATATTAGAAATTTTGATAAACCTTGTTGATGATTCATTCGTCGTCAATGGATGACTGGCTGAAATACGTGTATTGCCAATGGCTGTTCATGGAAAGACTATTAACCAAGGAGAGACTTGATACGCACCCTGTACATCTAGTGCTTGACGCAGTTATACCAATAATTGCATTCTATAACATGATTTTGTTGTGGGTAACATCCATTCCCAAACTTCTTGTATTACAGAAATAAAGTAAATAAGGTTTTTTCTAAGAAACTTTGCATTTATTTCGTGTTTGTAATATATTTATTACTAGTGCAATATCGAAAAAAGCAGGTATGAAAATTCATTGACCCAACTTTGAAAACGAAGTAATACCAAAACAATTATTTTTCATCATGTTTGAGTGAAAAGAAATAGGGAATTTTAGCTTCAAACAAGGAACAAGGCATAAGTGATGAATTGTAATAAAGGGAATATCAGCACTGTGTACTTATTAATCGTGTTATTTTACAAAGCCAACTGCAACAGAACCGGTAGATTTTATTTGAAAACTTTTTATCAACTTGCAACCAACAATTTCAGGATCAGTGTTTCGTAAGACTTAAGAACTTCTCAGTACCGAGATATGGAATTAATTCATTGAGTTTTAGCGCAAAGAAGTATACAAAGTTTCAAATCGACAACCACTTCAGGAAACTTATTCATACATTGAAAATTTTGCCTTCCTGCTGTCACCAAGAAATGGGCAAAACACTTCTTCGTGGTACTTTGTTTGAGAAGTTCCTTAATATTAGTTCCAGCATCATCGTTATTGGTAAGTTGAATATCAGTTGAAGGTAATTAAGGAATATTAACGCTTTCTGCGATAAGCTTTCCTTCTTGTGACGCTGACTTGAGCATGAACAAGTTTACAACCGAATGCATTGCCAATAACTAAATGATAAAAAATTAATCAAGCAATTAACCTACAGATCAGTCTCGTCAGCACCACAGCTCGCGCAGAGGGCTTTGGTACTTCCCTCAACATGTTATAAAAATATCACAAAAAAATCATGCAATACAAAAAACACTGAACAATTCCAGGTTAAATTATGCTAATCGGTACTCCACTGGAAGGAAACACCTCTGTCATTCACCCTCGAAGAGCTGTCTTTCCTACTGTCTTGTTCTTGCGGGAACTTTTGTCGTTCAGGTTTATAAGACTCGAAAAACCGTATTAACATATACTCGAGTAAACGTAGACTATTAATTGCACCTTGAAACGATCTGAATACCGGTTCCTGAAGTTGTTTAGCGATCACGAACCATTACGAATCAACCAGCTGATTTTCGAACCCAATATAATAGGACACATTGACCTCTCTTAAATTCTGATATCAAGCCTAATGATCGGTGACGCCGAATTAAGTGTATATAAGTAAATATGCTCCAAGGCCGCAGCCTATCGAACAAGACGAACTTGATCAAGGATTGATGATTGAAGATTGCGAGGGACTCAAATGCATTCAATTGAAACTCAATCAGCTTACAGTTTTACACAGTTCATCGTCGTAACACTTCAGTTCATGTGGCTGTGAAGGAGATAAACGTAGATCACGGGAATTTTAGAGAAGAGGAGCCCAAAGTAGAAATCGTTGGATGGATTTTTGCAGGGATTGATTTATTCACTCGTCGATTCGGTCATCATTTCGTTAATTTGTCAATTCGTTAATTTGTTTATTCGTTAACCTTCCACCTAGATGAAGACAATAAAAAAATTCGCATGAGCATACTCTAAATATAGCTCGCTTAAATATTTCATACTTCAATTTCAATCTTTTGTTATTCTAAAATTTGCAATCATTTTTGGATGAAATAAAATGAAATAAAAAGACATAACATCGTTAACGTGATCTGGTTCGTGTACAAAGATGTGTAAAAAATGATGATGAAATCTAAAAAAATTGATAAAATGATAAGTGTTTCCTGATTCTTAAAAAACAGAGATAAAAATTTAATTTCATTGACAAATAAATCTTGATAATTACCCTGCATTAACGAACCAGATTGTCAAGGGTTAAGAGGTATGAGTACACAGATATGAGGTCACCCATTGACCTACAGAAGAAGGGGACAAAAAAACACAGTTTAAATTTAAACACATTCACTAATGTAATGTCCCGGGAAGTCAACTTTACAAAAATACACGAAGAGCAGACACAGATTAAGGACGATATGTTCTGATCAACTTACGTATAAAAACAGACATCGCGCATCTCATC
>VOMN01099220.1:0-17408 GCA_014899125.1 Orchestia grillus
GCGGTGGGAGGGCCCCATCATGTGAGTTGGGAGGAGGTGATCGACTGCCACGCCAGGTGGTGGTTGTGCGCTCTTGCTCTGCCATAGCGGTTTGTGAGCTCCAGGTTCTAGTGAATTAGATAAGATTTGTTACCTAATTCTCGTATTCCGACTTACATTAACTAATATACATTGAAATTTTTCATAACATATATCGGTAATGAATTGAACTTCGCTACAAAGAATGCCATTTCACAGGATCGAATGATATACATAGTTTGTTATTAGAGAGCGTGAAATGATGGTTCATAGTGATATGTGTGATAAGTGAGAGTGCACAACAGGATATAGTGCGAAGGAATAAGCTGGTGAGGTATATACGCAGATTGAACTAGCAGAGCTTAATTAAAAAATGAAATGAGAGTCAGGAATGTTCCTGTAGATCAAGGTATGGAAGAATGGGGTGAGGAACGTGTGATAAATAAAACACGTCANCTTGTCCTTTCGGCTATTAGGCCATCACGTTCACCACTGCACCACTGCACCATGGAGCACCATGGGTAAAGATCAAAGTTGTTAGCGTTTGTGACTGAAAGAAGGCACACTGCATACTGGTTTGTAAATGCAAACCCATGACTAAGTAAGTACTGGTGGCACTCGTTCCTTCTCGTTATCTTCTTTCCGAGTGCGAGAGCGACAGAAAAGCCGCCGTGTTGACGTGACGCTGGTGCGCCCGAGGGGCCGCCGTACTCCTGCGATGTGCATCACAATGAGAGGGGAATTACTGTGCCTCGCTGTCAGCTGTTCCTGCAAATAATGGAGCGCTTATTGGTCATTATCAAATGGCTACGACCTTGAAAAGTAATTTAATATTCCGTACCTACACCGAATCTCTCTGTGTTTGTTGTGTAAAGTAATTGGTGAGTGCATTATTGATTAGTATCTTTGTAACGTAGTATTGATTTAAATTTTGGCTTGAATTTCATTAGAGAACCGAAGTCGAAGGGATCTAAATGTTCTTCAATAACATTTTACTGGAAAATCTTGCAAAGTCTGATTCTGATTTCACGACACACTTTCAATGTTTCAGTTCTCATATCATTGTTTGTGAAGTTTTAGATTTTATACTGATTTAAAATATGTATTTTTAGTTAACTTAGCGTACTCCAGGCTAAATTCTATTTTTGAGCATTTTCACTGCCATAGGAACGGACTGATTTTCTACCATTGACTTGCGCTGATCTCGCACTTCAAGCAGCGGCATGGAACGGTCAATACGTTGACTGTTTACCGTCTTTCCTTACATAGATCTCTAGTTCGGTGTGCGCAGACAACGGCTCTGTCTTCCTATATACTTCGAATATCACGCTCTACTTGCTTATTGTGACAAATATTTCATGGGATATTTGGTGTTTTCTCTGCAGTTGCCATCGTTACATGCAGAGGCATTTGTAGAGTGGTTGTTTGCTGGAGCCGTTCTAGCTCTCTAAGCGAGGGACGACTGCATTACGTACTGAATTTTGTGGTACTTTATATCAGCTTCCGAATTTTTTATGCGTCTTTTTTCATATGACTGGAGGAAGCACATGTGGGACTGCCTCTACTTTCCTGCCTGGGTTTTGTCACTGTATTCCGTATTTTGTTAGCTTATCATTTCTGTAGTTACTCGGCACGTGAGGGCCTGATCCTGGGCACAGACAGCAGGAGCGCCCGCCTGGAGCCCTGCAACTTCAACTAACGACTTTCTGCGGTCCGTCTTCTTGAAAAGCAGCCTCACAACTCGCAGCTCTACTGCTTTCTTCCTGTGCTTCAATTTTCCAACGTTTATACTCCCCATTTATTTGTCATTGATTTGGCGCGATGCAGGGTCAGTACCTCGTAACGAAAACAACGTGCACTTCCAACTGGGTATGAAATGGAGTAGATGGATAATAATTTATTTTTTGGAGCAGCTTTGAAAGTCCCTTTTTCTTAAAGTTGTATTGCACTCTTTTGTAAAATGCTTCCACCCGCAAAACGGTTTTTAAAATAAATTTGCTTCTGACTCGTGTTCGTCTGAGGTATTAATTTGTCTCAATTTTTTTAGGTGAATAACTGAGACGAAATTGAGCATTTTTGTAGAGGGCTAGTCTACACTCGCGTAGTGCGGACACATCTAAGCCTTATTTCCGTGTGCTCTATGAAAGAGCACAGTAAACTCACAGAACTTCGGATCCATTATTGAGACTGATTATAAAACTTTAGCCTCTAATGAGACTAGTTTTGAATCGCTTCTCACTTGATAGATACCGTTTATTATGAAGAATCGCAAGTGCTACAAACTTTAGCTGAAGGTTCTATAGTTGCATTAGCACAATGACAGGCATGGTACAACACCAATTCTCTATTCTGGACAACCAAATGATATCAGCACCCTCGGCAATGCGACAATACGTCTAGCTCCAAAGCAGACAGCGGCGGTCCGGCTCCAAACCGCAACGCCAATCCCAAGCTCACGTCGGGATGTCGTCACGGCACACTTATTGACACGTCTTTTTAACCTATCAATGGGTATTGATATCATATGATGTCTGCGTGGTTGTTTCATTCACACGGTCGCTGTCGATTACACATACCGTGTGAATGCAACACCGGCCACTTGGGCGGTGACCGTTAACAGATTAAGCAGAAACATGATTCGCATTTGGGATAACAGCAGGCTTCTATAATTAGTTGATGTATAAAACTCCACACACCATCACACTTCCCTGCACCGTTGCCTAAGAGGAGGTGAGGGAGGGCCAAATGAATGTATCACCATTAAGTGTGCGGCCGTCGCCATGTACAGTTACTCCGTCAGCCCCTGACTGGACGCAGCCATGACCGCCGGCAACAGACGCTGGCCGGCTGGTCAAATGTGTCCGGCCAAGTTGGCATGTGTGATCAGGGTTCGCAAATTGAAAGTTTTTAAATTTTGCTGGACTTCCTTGACCATGTGGGGCATGTATATATATATATATATATATATATGTATTTATATACATGTATATAGTAGCTCGTAACGAGATACATAGTAAACGTATAAGGAGACAAATGTCAGGTCCAGACATGTTTCGTCATAATTGTTTTGAAATTCAACAGTTCCCGGTGAGTTAGCTGTTGATGAACTAGGAAAGGGAACATATTACATACGCTCGACGCTCGTGGTTGAATATAAAGTTCTATGTTTGGTAATTATTGAACGAATAGATTAAAAGGCTTTTCAGGAAACGTAATACACATGCGAGTGAAGGTTTCAGTTTTGATTCAGCATTTCTTCAACATTCTCATCATCTAAACATGCATTGAACGTACATATACATTGATACATCCATGAGTTCCGAATTATAGAAATGGTGTCGACATAGCTCAACTTTTAATCGATTCGCATGGATAATTTCAGCGGGAGCTCTTTGTGTTGTTGGTCAAATTATTTAGCGCGAGTTATGAGTAAAATATACTTAATCCATAGCAGCATGTGCTAGAGTTTTATTTAGGTCAATATATGACATCATCCTCTAGGCTTGCTTCCCACCATAAACCCACTCGAGAAATTTTTTAACTGCAGATATGATACTATTTTTTGATTGAGGGGCACAATTCAAAAATGAATATGGAAATTAGGCACAAGTTAATGAAAGAAACTTTATAATATGTACTTTGGAATTTCAGATTAGTCCCATGATACTATATTCTGTCGATCACTGCTAAAAAAATTAGCGTTAAGAAACGTTGTAAATTATCGAGGAAGTATATATTCCAGTTGAAAGTATTTTCACCTCAAGTAAAAGTTTATCAATTAGCTTCTAATGAATGCTTTAAGACTAGATAATGTCCGAATAGATTCAACGAGCTAACTGAACACCATTTTTGCTGAATAGAGCGTAGGAGACGCGATATAAATGTGTTAATCTATGATGCAATAATAGAGAAATACTTTCCATTTACACTAGATATGAGTTTCGACGTTGGTAGATATGACGATGAATCTATTATCGAGCTGGTCGAGCATATATACTGCGTGATACGAATATAAATATATACAAACAACAGTACAGGCCCACTTGCAATGAGGGTATGTGTTCATATACAGTGTTAGTTCGACTTTTATAGAAGCAATGAAGGACCACATAGCAAGACCAGCTGTAGAAGCAATGAAGGACCACATAGCAAGACTAGTTATAGAAGCAATATAGGACCACATAACAAGACCAGTTGCGGGCTACTTTTACGCTATCTCGCTTCTGACTTATTCCATTAGATTTGCTGTCAGGAGCTCATTTCATAATTCCGAAGCGACGCTGATGGTCTTATTCATGAGAGTTTTAATAAATATTAATTATTCGCGGTTACAATTATTTTACATTAACCGTCTTTAAGTGCACCGCCATAAACATTGTTCCCAAAATCTCTTCGAAACAAATTCAACGGGCCGTGAATTTAAACGACTCTGTGGGGCACAGGCGAAACACTTTTACTGGCGTCGCTGTGCTTGAGTGCCGAGAGGTATTTTACAGAGAAAATACCTTCCAAGAAACTTTACAATGAATTAGAAACGCACACTCTCCATTACGTTTTTGTGGCTCTTGTGGAGAACTCTATGCATGAAGATCGTACGCGACTCTCACCGGCTCCTGAGCACCAGATGTGACCTGGAATGGGGATTATATTACTTTCATCACGTTTTTTATTCGGCAGCAGTGGAAAGGAAAGCACAGTTGGGCTGCTTCCTGCATCTAACTGTACATACAGAAGATTAACTCCAATGGATTCTTTCCAATGATGGGATATTCAGTGAGTCATTCCTATGGAGACTTCATTTTCTTTTGAAAAAGGCTGGTTTGAATGGCGCTTTAGCAAGTTCATTGACAAAGAATTTTACCTATTATCTCTCTTTAGAAAGCCAGTATCAGTAAAAGACCTAATATGGACCGTTTTACCTGTGTTTGGTTAACGTCCCGGATAACA
This sequence comes from Orchestia grillus, assembly GCA_014899125.1. NCBI lineage: Eukaryota > Metazoa > Arthropoda > Malacostraca > Amphipoda > Talitridae > Orchestia > Orchestia grillus. The sequence continues at coordinate 4,966 of VOMN01099220.1, forward strand.
AGCGAATTAATTTCCACGACATGACACATTAGTTCTGGATCGAGCGATCGGGAATTAGAACTACAATTGCTAATGATTTACACGAGTACAGCTTGATGAATGTTTTTCTTATTTCCTTGGCTTCTAGAGAGTGGCTCATCGTTTTCGGAACGAAGGTAATGTTCGTTTCATGTACATGTTATCGTACTTCCAACCTCAGACTGCAGTCAATGCGTTTCTGCATCGCTCCCAAGCTTATCAAACTTCAAGCAGTCGAAGCTGTTGGGAGATACCATAAAGATTTAAACTACTCAGTTGAAGGTCATGAACAAAAGGTTTCAGGATTCAGATTTTTTCCCTTTGGGCTGAGAAACATTTTCAATAAGACCTAAATTTTTTCCAAGTACCTTAGGCACATTCAGCGTTTTCAACAGAGACGTAATGATAAAATAATTAGCTCTGTACCGAAGTACTTATGTTTCTTCGAATGATTATGCATTGAGAAGTCACTTTGATGTAGCATATGGGAATATGGGAATTTATTTTGAATTTTAACCCAGGTTTAGGTTCAAATGCACAGTATTCGTGTGGGGTTAAATACTGCTTGCGAATTTAATCTAGAATTTATAACCTTAAATTTTTTTTCAGATCGCTTTCCAAGATAATTGTTTTGAGTTGCATCCCAAGAATGATTCTCGAGATTGTAGCTCGCAATTGTCCTTGTTAGAGAGCTCTCTTGACGTCATGACTACTTGTATAAAATCGAGAATCTAACCACAGCGCATTGTGGAATAGACTTTCTTGAATTCAGCTCCTCATTGCTTTAAATGCTGTATTCACAAAAAGGATAACTACATGTGATCAATAAGTAAAATAGGATTGGGTGAAGCGGTGATGCCTCAGACACGGGCTCCGAGAGTGGTCCTCTGTCCGGAAAGTTCAGATATTCCAAATGAAGAAGCTATCCCAAAACCCTCATGTTATCAAGAAACTCTGAAAAAATTGGGTTCAGAGACCCCAAAACTCATTCAAGACGATAAACAAAACCCAACTCACAATACTCTAATCATGAGGTCAGAAAAATTGAACAAAGAGAAGCATTCAGGCTGCTCAGTTATCAGGAAAATAACACACCACCGCCGCCCACAAGTTTCCTCCCCCCAAACGAAGCGGCTCACACTCCCGTCAATTGCTCATGTGACCACACTTGTGTACCTGCAAGCCGTGATCGGCCTGCACCTAGCGGCAGCAGTCAGGCTACCACCCTCAGACGCTGCCCTCTCTCCTGGTATTCAGGTGAGCTGTGTAGCTGGATTGAAATATGAATTTTAAGTAACTATAATGTAGATTTAAATGTTACCATGTAGTAACGCGTTAACTACCATGTAATAGCGCGTTAGCTACTACACAGCAGTGCGTTAGTTCATTACCACGTTTCATAAATCAAAAGTATGAGTTAAGTTGCCGAATGAAAACACGTGAAACATTGCCATAATACACGACTCTTCCTTGTGCAGATCCTGATATTACAGCCCCACATTCGTGGGCATAGGATTCTTTCATGCAACCAGTTGTGGTGACCGATGACCAGAGTATATTCTCACTAAGTTAGACATAGTTCAATGGTGGCGGAGTCATCACCTATTATTGTGCCAAATGAAAACATTTCTGTGTACCTTATCTCCGATTCTCACGAGCTGCACGTTCCTGCTAATCTCAATTAAATTTACGGAAGCAACGAAAACCGTCATTTTCAAACTCTAACCCTCTTAGGCTTTTGTTCACCATTTTACTCGTGCTCAGAAAATGTAGTTTTTTTGCATAATCCCCACTTCTATACAGAAATGGTATGTTTTTGTCCACCATTTTCACTTGCACCCAGAAACGGCAAATCTACCGAGAATCCCTCGCCCCCTCACTGGGGGGCGTGATCCCTGCGGGGGCTCTGTCGAAGGAGCGACTCAAGTACAACGCCCAGGATGCCGTCGGGATCGAGGCCCCTGACGGCCTAGTCTACCAGCCCAGGTGAGGGGGGGAGGGGGACCAGCCAGGAGGGAAGAACCACCCTTGGTTGGGATGCGCTATAATTAATTCTTACCAAAATTAAACTTGATCCACTTATCAGTAGTAAGTACACTAATTCAAAGAAAGCAGAGATTCATTCCCATTCGACTTCAATGAAAACTAAGTAGGTGATCCAATGCGGTGTGGACCAGCATTAGATGGTGCCTCCATATTGCACAAACTCTTATTATATTTACCATGTTGCATGATAGCAAGTTCCCTTTATTAATTTGTGATTTTTCCCTTTTGATATAATTGCTCCAAGGATGCTGTGCTCCACGTGAGTGTGTGTGCGTGCTATAATTTTTTTACCGTAAGTACAGCTCTAACCCTCGTTGAAAATTGTTCATTATTTTTTATATTTGTTCACTTTTTCTCTGTACTTGTGCTGTGCAGAGAAACGGACGTGCGGCCGGGAGCTCGAGACCCCGAAGACATCAACGAAATTCTAACCCTGACGAAGCAGCTGCACCCTGGCGAACCTACGGACTACAACGGCATGATGCCTCCCAAAGCCCAGGTGAGTGGTCCAAAGCGACCCTAGATCACTCCATGATTCTTCAACCTTCAACTTTTATTTATTCCAACACGTTTTACGTTGGGTTTTAAATGCCTTACAACTACTGGTGTGGTGGGAGATGTGAGGAATGCGTGGTTTAAACTTCCTTTTCCAAGAGAAGTACTCCGTGGTCACGTGAAAAGCCCACCTGAGCCGAAGCTCGAACCTTGGTCCTTTCGGCTGTGAGGCCATCACGCTAACCACTACACCATGGAACCCTCCATGAAAGATTGGATACTTTATTCATTCTCTACGTCCAAGTGTTTATGACTGGGAAATAAATTTCTTAAGCATAGATTTTCATTTCTAATTAGTTTCGACATTCTACGCAGTGCTTGCTTCATCATCGTGATTCTTAGGGACCCAAGGTGTAGCGCACTTCTTTGAAGCGTACAGAACATGTTTTAACGGTCTCACTTAATATCAAAATCAACTCCTGCATAAAATGTGCCCTGCATCAGCTGAAACTTGAAGACATCGAATGATTTATGCTGAATTTCATATATTTACGATCCCGCAGCTCAGGACATGCTCGATTGTTGGTAGACGAAGTTGCGGGTGCTCCTATTTGGGATCCTCGAACTCAGAATATGCTAAACTAGCCATGTTTTGCGTGGAATACCAATCTTGTTTGGAGCGGAATACCAGCCATGTTTGGAGTGGAATACCAGCCATGTTTGGAATGGAATACCAGCCATGTTTGGAGTGGAATACCAGCCTTGTTTGGCGTGGAATACCAGCCGTGTTTGGAGTGGAATGCCAACCATGTTTGGAGTGGAATACCAGCCATGTTTGGAGGGGGATGCCAGCCATGTTTGGAGTGGAATACCAGCCATGTTTGGAGTGGAATTCCAACCATGTTTGGAGGGAAATATCAGCCATATTTAGCGTGGAATACCAGCCAAGTTTGGAGTGGAATACCAGCCTTGTTTGGCGAGGGATACCAGCCATGTTTGGAGAGGGATACCAGCCATGTTGGAGAGGGATACCAGCCATGTTTGGAGAGGGATACCAGCCATGTTTGGCGTGAAATACCAGCCATGTTGGAGTGGAATACTAATTTCTCGATGCATGTGGATTTCGCGAACAGCTCCGCACAGTAGCGACGTTCACTGATGTGATCATCAACTATAGTTAGTGCTTTGAAAGTGATTTTGCTCTTCTTTGTACCTCAGAAGTGCGAATATTTTTATGTTTAGTGAAAACTTTGCAATCGAAAACAATCTTGAAATGGCAGATGGTAAATGACAGACTTCAAAGCTGAAAATACTGAATCAAAATCGCTCAATTATCTGAGAGACCTATGAGAAAAGAGAGATATTCCATCGATGCATGTTTTTTCTGGAAATAGATTATTTGTCGCCTGGAACAATATAGGAGCAGGCAAACGAAGTTCATGCCTTCTTGGATGTCATTAGTTGGCCAAAATTATTATATGAATCACACCGTTTTGCATTTTCGTGCTTGAATTCGGTTAGTACATGAGAGCAATATTGAAACAAATATAATATTTGTTTTTGATTTTCTGAACTCAGGCTATTCTTTACAGGCTTAAATGGAATATCTTGAAATGAGACACTTTTACAGCCGTGTAACCCGTACGCATTTAATACAATACCGATTGCAACCCTCCCTTTCTGAGTCCTTGAAAGTAAAGTAATGAATATTAGAAAAATATTAGCCTTCACGAAGGGCTTATTTGCATGCTCCTAAGAATTAACTTTCTGAGCTGACGTTCTATTTTTCTGGGTAACCAAGGTACAATGTGTCAATGTTTGGTCACTTCGAAAGACATTCTTTCTATCAACAACTCAAAGGAAAATACGTTGAATTTCATTCTGAATGTAGTGAACTTCTTATACACGCGGTTTTAATTACTCGAACTATTTTGGAAAGTTAAAAACTTTTTGCATAAGAAATTGTTTTTCTATCGAGAAAGCTTTACGCGACCCTTCATTTCCATTCTTCTAATTGAAAGGTTCAGCATTACAAATTTCTGAGCAGGTTTTGCGTGTATCACAGCTCTCTCACCGCCATTTATCATTTCAGAAAACGACGTACTTGCTGAGGCGACCTCACAAGTACAGCAGGAACATTTCTCCCTCGATCATCCACCCAGATGCTTCCCAAACCTCCCCAGACAATTACCAAGTGGCGGACATCCCTAGGCCTCCCCACTACAAGGAGTTTCTTCCTAACCCTCACAAATTCCCCCATCGATTCCCCTTTCAAACGGGCTACGCGAGTCCTCCCCCAGCCGACTTCAACACCATAGGCTCGGTTTTGGGGTTCTATTCCAACCATCACTTCGACGGCATTTATTCCCCAAAGTTCGTCTCATCCCTGCACGTCGGAGGACACCTGCAAAATGTTCGCTCTTACTTGCAACATCCTATTATAGTTATCTGATGCCCTCATCGATCCTTCTCTCATCGTAAATTAATTTGAGAGGACGATATATCTGGAGTCATCATGCGAGATTTGTGTCTGGAATTGCAAGCGAGAAAAAAATTTCGCTTACCTTAAACTGGCGCCATTCAGTTTGGTGGAGTGGAATTTCACTTAGAGAATATGAAATTTTAGTCATACGATATTCTTACATGGAAAAACCACGCTTTAAGAACAAAATTTTATTGAATGAATGAATTAATAGTCTTTAGAGATAAGAATATTCGTCTCGTAATTGTGTAGAAACGTAATTCGCAATTATTGTAGCTTAATGTTAAGTCGAGAATATGACCTCATTAATATACATTTATATATCTGGTACTTGAAGCCCAGTCGCGCAAGCAATGAGACATACATTGGAAAAAAGCTCAATTTCAATCCATGGATTTACAAGTTTTTAATACAGCGAACCTTGACACCAGGATATAAATTAATGTCTCAGACTTAAGCCCCATGCTCTCCAGTTGTCTCCTTGCCGCTACGGCGGATAGCAACTGCCTATACAGGGCAATTTAAGTTCTGTTATTTGCATGTCTCCTCGAGTGGGTGTTGGAAAATAACTCGCCTGAGTTACAACTCACAAATTTTCTCCTAGAAAATACGTACGTGCGGGATCTTCGCTGTTTTTCTTCTACTACTTCTTCTTTTAATTATTCTACTTATTCTTCGTCTTCATCTTAAGTTTAGTGAGGATTTCGGCTCCAGCTGGTCCACGCACCTCGGGTCTGAGTTGCCTTTCCAGCTTTGCAGGTGTGCGAACAAATACATTCAGGACTGAATTTAAATGCATAAAAGTCTCTCAATAGGCTTCATGAGACAGACAAGATAAATATACCACTACATAAGTGCGCAAACAAAAGAACATTATGTCTCATATGTGCGCTGTTTTTCAGTCTCACGGTCCAACGTATCAGGTTTTTATTTTTAATTTTTTCAAAGAAATTCGCCTAGTTTTTCTAGCACGCATTTAATGAGCGGTGTGAATATTCCTGCTAACTGGAGAAATATTTCTCACGCCTCAGAAATTTGCAGATATTTATTAAGATAAGTAAGGAAAAGGAAATGAAAAGAAATAACTTTATTTGAATAAAGTTGACTTACATTAAAAAAATTGGTTTTTAAGTGCGATTTAAAATTACTAACAGAACCCGAGAGTGCAATGAGAGATGTGGAGCAGAATTAAGCTTCCTTTTCCAAGGGAAGCACTCCGTGACGCCTCTAAAAAAGGTCTCACGACGGGAATAAATTTGGCAGAAATTATCTAGGTGCGCTTCAAAACAGTAATAGGTCATTCAACTGTGCCTAAGAGTAGAATATTTGTAAAAATGAACCTTTAAGACGCTTTTAAAATATTTTCGGTGAGGAATTCTATGAATATTTACATAAAACTGGTAAGTGTACTCAAATTATACTGGATCTCTAAGCCAACAAGTAGTCCTCAATGTAGCCAAATGATTTGGTCTAATGAAATTGAATTTATAAAAAATTATCTCTAATATTTTAATTTCTGTTTTATTTTCCTGAACATCAAACTTTTCTAATTTTGAAAGTTAATTTATTACTTTCCTGCAATAGAAAATCAATCCAAATAATTGATGGTTTTGAACCACATTTCCCTTCTGTGTCAAGCTGTATCGTTTCGGCATATTCTCATCTCATTAGTTTTCATATTTTTTTCTCTTTTTATAGTATAAATATTTAGCATGAATGTAATGATAATATATACTTATCCTTTTCATTCTTCGCAATGACTTGTATGATAAAATTATCCGGTGAGATGGCTGAATTGTGTGAAGTATCTGTACATTAATACTGGAGCATTTCAATTGAAACACTACTCAAAAAAAATGATGTAGGGAGTGATAGTTTTTAGCTTTACTTTATATCAACGTCACTTTCATAAATGTTAGAAATGTACGGTACAGTGCAGCAAAACAAAGTTGCTCACACTGTTATGATCACAGTGGAGCTGAGCATCAATATTTTGTAGTACATCAAACAATGCACACCTAGGTCTAACATTAAGACTAGGTGACTGGCTATAAGAGTCTACCCTATGCTTACAGGGGGTGGCAGACAAATACGTAAAATTTTTGAAGTTTATGACAACCCTGACACAGTGTAAGTTGGGATTCCTAACCGCACTCAGCTATAGCCGAGCATCAAACAAACCTGCAAATGAAATTTCGACTTTGTGGAGTCAGGATTATGCAACGGAGCAGGTCAAACATTCGGCCACGTATGAGCATCGTAGTGCGGGTCACAGCCCTACCTAGATTGCAAAGTTTTTCCGATACTCGAGCTAGACAGTCTATATCGTCTGCAAGCGTTTTGATGAGTTTGGCCAAGACCATAAATCGACCCATAAGTGAAAAAGCGATTAAATTCGCACATCACCTTTTTTGGCAGGAGGCTCAAGAGAAGCTTCAAAGTCAATCTAACCATGTCATTCGCGACATTGGCCAAGAAAATGTCATTCAGCGTTACGACGATCCATAGAGGCATTGAGCATCTGGGCCTAAACTCGTACGCGCGAAGTAAGAGGTATCACCTTACCAGCAAGATGAAGGAAGTCCGCTTGGAGAGGTGCAGGACGTTGTTGACCTGGTTGAAAGGAAGCGGCCCGGTCGTCAAGTTCTTGTCTGACAAAGTATTCACTGTGATTGGAGCCTTCAATACATGGAATTACTGTTTCGTCGGGTACTGAGGCTCATCCCACGATGACTAAACAAAAAGACAGCTAGCATCATGGCCCTCTGCGTGGTTTCGAGTGATGAAGTCGTGTTTACCCATTTCTTCACCGAACTCGAGCAAGTGAATGCCACCGTTTACAGCAAAGTTATGGAGAACAAAATTATACTTTGGATGAAGGCTATTTTTAAGGCTGCTGGTAAAGAGTGTGTCTTCTAACAAGACTCGGCCTTAGCCCACGTGGTGAACAAAACCACAGACTTGCGTAAGATATCATGCGTGTGATTCTGAGAGAAGAACTGGTGGCCTTTTCGTGGACACTGAGGAGGCATTGAGGTCTTTGAAAAATGCTTTTTCATGAAGACTGACTTTGCCGTAACAAATTCGTCGACGCTGGTCTATTGATCGGAAAACTCTCTTCATGGTTTTGACCATGGAAAAAATGAAATACCAAGTGGCATCATTTTATCCTTTTACCTACACCTAACGAGGAGAAGCAACAGGCGTTTATTACGCTCTTTTCATATTCAAAGTTTGAATATAAAAAGAACCTTTGTTAATCCCAACACGTTTCACTGTTGGGTTTTCAATGCCTTACAACTACTGGCGTGGTGAGGGATGTGAGGAATTGGGGGTTTAAACTTCCTTTCCCAAGGGAAGTACTCCCTGGTTACGTGAAATGCCTACCGGAGTTGAGGTTCGAACCCTGGTCCACTCGGCTGCGAGGCCATCACGCTATCCAGTACGCCATGGAGCCAACTTTTTTATAATAACTTTCAATTGAATGTACTATTTAGTACGCTCTTGTTTTGACACTTTATATTGTGGGAAACTTACGTATGGTAAGAATTCTTGCTTAAAAATTATATTTCAAGTTTAATTCAAGATTATAAATTCCCATTGCAGTATCGTGGATACGGTCAACTATTTACTAAAAAAGGTACCTAGAAGAAAAAGAAGCATTTAAATGCTTGTAACTGGGTGGGATCATACAGCAATATCTAGAATAACAGGAAATTTTACTATCGAAAAAATTGTAAGTAGTATTTGAAATTTTCATCAATAGAAAATAGTTCAAAAATATACTTCGAAGAAATTATAATAGTTGCCCAGTAAATAAAACGACAGTAATAGAAGAAAATTATGAGCGGGCATGTTCAAACCATTTCAAACAACAACACGAAAACAACAATTTGATTATCTGTCGTAGAGTGCAAAATAGTCTTGTCTGTCCAGCTGTGTGTATTGTGACAGAATTTGGGAGCAGAAGTAGTTAAATAGTTGTTGTAGTTGTGGCGTTATAGAAAGCGATTTATAAAAAGAGTAATAGCTTTCGTGGTACATTATGCTTCAATTTTAGTTCAATGAAAGAAATACTATTTTTTTTACAAAATAAATTATTAAATTCAGTAATTTTGATATGTAGTTGAGTTTATTTGGATTTAGGTTAGAATTTAATTGTTTTCAACAGATGCATAGCTAGCTGAAGAAAATGGAAACTGGTGGTGCTGAAGAAGTCCTTATCATTAGGTGAGTAGTGAGAACCTTTATTAATTCCAACACGTTTTACTGTTGGGATTTCAATACCTTACAACTACTCACATGGTGAAAGAGACAATTCTTGACAAAAAGTATTATTAACTTATGTGTTATTATACATGTCTTGTGTAATGTGTATGTGTGTTGCTATTTTATATAGTGGTTATACTTTTCAAGGTGAAAAATTTATTTAAAGGCAATTTAATTCAACTATGAATCAGTAAGGCTGAGAGAACTAATAATAAAAACAATCAGTTTTTTTGTCAAGGTTATTCAGCACTTAGTGATGTATATACTTATTTTATTCTCCATGTTTTTTAACATTTAGCAGTTCAATGTCTCTGTGAAGTGTTAATACTTGTTTGGAGACATAAGTAATATTATAAATTGAAGACAGATTGTTAGTTACTTGTTATATTAGATACTTTTTTATCAGTGATTGATTTTTGGAAAGAAATGACCTTAATCTTAAAAAAATATCAAGTGTCTCCTTAGATATGAAAATACCTATTTGCTTTTTGACCTATTGGTTCAACTAAATTCAAATATTGTATAAGTACAGAAGTTAGCCACTTAGCCTGTTGGGTAGTATACATTAATATTTATTCAAGTAGATTTACTTCATAGCATGTCATATTTATTTTACAGTTTTCATTTAAGTCTCTTTGAATAGAATTTTTTCTCAGAAGTTAAAATCTTGGTTGATGTTTACTTTAGGACTGCTTACTGTACATAATTTCCTGTTCATTATACAGCTTTCATTTTAGTCTCACTGGATGTAAAGCTTTTTCTTTTAGTAGCACAAACTTGTTTTTGAAAGATTTAATGAGTGGAAATGTTATATAAAAAGATATTAAAATGATTTATTACTGATGCAACAATTTGATGTAAACTTGATGGAAGTTTAGGCCCTAATTTTACAAGTTATGGGTAAATTGTTTGCAGGTATTGCTATGTTCAGTTACTGCAAAATAAACTAAAATAACTTAACCTGACATCATATAACCAGAGAAAATAAAAAAACTGAGAAGATGCATAAAATGGCAAGAAAGAGGATGCACATTATAGATTTATTTTTTACTATTATTGTCAACTTTATAAAAATTTATTTCTTGCATTCAAAAAATCAAGTTCTATCCAATGAGACTGAAATTAAAGCTGTAGGATGAATAGGATGCTCTGTACACTAGGTATATTTCACCTAAATATTTATCTTAGTATTTACCCAATACTCTCTTATGAACCACATTGATTAGTTTATTTCAAATGTATATTGAGAAATCATACATCAAATATATGTATTTGTATCCTATAAAGGATGTTAAGTATATCATTAGTGTAAATTATTATATATACTTTCTATTTAGGCTCATGCTTATGTGCATATATCAGTTCATCTTCAATTTTATGTTTGGATAAAAATAAAAAAACCATGCTCTCAAATGGTTATTTTAGATATCATATGATTAGTGCGTGTGAGAGAAAGACTTACTTTCTTTCATCTTGGAGGAAGTTCAAAAATTTAGAAGTACTGATTCATTGTAAAATTTAAATGTACTCTACTCAATCTCAGTCTGTCTGACTCTGATAAAAATATTGCCATCAATTGTATTGCAAAGGTGAGGAGGTGTGTACTCATTTTTAATCCTATAGTAAATATCTTGTTACAGACTATCTTTTTTTTAAGTGTAAATGCATAATAATATGTACTAGTTTTAGACATTTATTTACATGAAGTAATTTGTGTTGTGCAGAGCATTACAATCATATAAAAAATGACAGAATAAAATAGAATCAGAATACATGATGCCTTCACCACTTGTGGGCTTGAATAAGTTCAAGGCTTCTAGAGCAAACTGTAGAATGAAGAGAATTTCTAATTTACTGTGCATTACTATATAATACACAAATAGCTTAAGATTATTCATAACTATAAAATTTATAATAACTGAATAAGTACCTTAAAAGTTAAACCTCACAAAGGTGACTAATTGCAGACTTGAACTTTGCCTAACTATAAAATATTGTGACCACAGCTGGTCTTTAAAGAAACACTCTAAAGGACAACAGCTATCTTGTAGGATGCTTGAAATCCTTTGAAATTGATCTTTTGGCTTAAATCAGCACTGTCAGAAAATTCTGCCAGAATACAGGTTCTGCAAAATGATAGAATTTTGAATTTGGTAGCTTTAGCCTCTGTTATTAATTAAATTTTGTTGTATACCTTCTCTTTAGGTTGTTTGAAATACTGAGGGTTAAATGTTTTTTCTACAACAGGGATGGCAGAGCTATTCTCACCACCGCTGATGATTCCATTCCCTGCTGTGCCGAGCATCCTGCCGGTGATGCAGGACCACCATTCAGAGCCACTAACTTTCCATGGGTGGTGAGTGTTGTTTTTTGATTCTGTCATTGCAATTTGTGTGCTCATTTCTCCAAATAAATTTAAAGTAAACTTGGTATGTGAAATATCATTTATTTCTTTTTTATTGCTGATGCATTAAATATATGCTGTGTATTTTTGTGAAGCAAAATTTCTTTAATATGAGTTTAATGTTAGATGTATAAAAGTTTTGGAGACCAATTTTCGGAAATTGAAATATTTATGTTCTTAGTGAAAATATAACAGTAGGAGCTGTGACACGAGGAAGTTGGCTATTAGCTACAAAATGGAAGTGCAATGCATTCTTAGTTCTCTTTAGTTTTAGATATTGCATTTTTTATAAGTACTTGTAATTCAGTATTAGGAAAATGATTATAAATACTATAAATCCATTAAATTCATATATCGGGATAAAATTCTCAAAAACCATGTCAGAAAAAATTAAAACTTTTAAAACTTTTTCCTGGTATTGCAGTTCCCTATTGAGGCTCTCTCTCCAAGTTTACATTCAGTGTTGCCAAATGTGTGCAGGCCCTGACAGCTGCAGATGCTGAGGTGCTGCAGGCGACGGCCAGGTCCCTGGCTACCCCAGGAGGAGACACAGAGGCCAAGTTGGCGGCCCTCCACTTCACTTGCTCTGTTCTGCTCAAGGATTTTCCTCCTGAAGTTTTGCTTCAGAGGTCATCTCTTGTGATGGTAAAAAAGATGCATTTAATGCATGGCCTGGGTAGGATTATGCATAGGAGGTCAAATTTCGGGCTGCTTTCAGAGTTCTTGTGT
>VOMN01099222.1:0-17127 GCA_014899125.1 Orchestia grillus
TTTCTACAAACTATCCCCGATGGGCCTCCCTTGCCTCACTATCATCAGACGGCAGAGGAAAACGGTCTCATTGAACAGCTTGCGGATATGCAAAGGCACACCATGCACACAAAGCGGCTGTACCCCAGTGTGGTCCGGGTGTAAGGGCCCAAACTCCTCCAGCGTATCCAAGGCATCCAAGGTGTGACTGTGCAAGTGAATGCCATCAGTGTATGAGTGAGTGTGCAAGTGAATGCCATCAGTGTATGAGTGAGTGTACAAGTGAATGCCATTAGTGTACGTGTGAGAGGAAGTTCAGAAGTCACAACACACACTGAGGAGGTGCCAGGCCACGCCCGCCCATGGCTGGACGCCGCCACCGTCAGGGCTGTCTTTGCCCAAGAGCTCAGGCTGCGGGGACTCTCGAAGCAGGTTCCTGGTCACGCGTTGGCCGCGGACGCCAAGTTTGTGGAAACGCGACACCTGCTAAGGCCGTGGCATTCTTTAAATCTTCCTCGGGGACTTCCGGCGCCTTAAGACCTCTCGGATAAGCCTCTGAGCCCGTGTGTAAAGAGGGATCTGTGCGCAAACTGGGGAATTTCTTAAGGAGGTCAAAGTTTTCTCGGCTTGATGGATGTATTCCGGAAGTCCAGGAGGAACATAAAAATATTTCACTGTGGCTCGGTGTTGAAAATGTTCGTAGTGTGTGTATGTTATTGGGTGAAAAAGACGTCCTTCATGTAGCGGCCTTGCGTATTAAGAGAGGGAAACTATTGAGCTCTTCTGACAATACATTTGCCCTCCGCATAGAGCGCTAGATCTGTTCCAGCAAACAACCGCTCTAAAGTCGTCTCCCACATTGACCGCTCAACCAAACTTGATACCGCTATCAATTAAAGTGCGCATCCAACCGCACTGAAAATACCTGTGTGATACTTAGTAAAGAAAGTGTGTCATAAGAAGTAAATAAGAAGGTAGAGCGGTTGTTTACTGGAAACGATCTAGCGCTCCATTGTGGTACATTATGAAGCACGGGATTGACAGTGTAATCAATAATGATCTCATTTCGGATAATTCGGGTGAAATAACTTCAACAAGACTGCGTACGAAATTACCATCAGCGCGTCAATCGGCCCGGAAAAACTTGACTTATGCAATGGGACTCAATGCGTGTGTGTGCCTATGCATCACGGTACGCACTCGCAAACGATTTCTTTCTTTCGCACAATGTGTACATTCGTAACACGTGACAAATTTTCTTAAGCGATATTTTTTTATGACCCGATAACAGAGATTTTTTCGCTTGATGGCTTGGGTTTTCATTCCGAGATTACATCCTGCCATCCAGTTACGGCTAAATGGATGCAAGTCCTGCCATCCAGTTACGGCTGAATGGATGCTTAAGTCCTGTCATCCAGTTACGGCTAAATGGATGCTTAAGTCCTGCCATCCAGTTACGGCTAAATGGATGCTTATGTCCTGGAATCTAGTTACGGCTAAATGGATGCTTATGTCCTGGAATCCAGTTACGGCTAATGGATGCTTATGTCATGCCATCCAGTTACGGCTAAATGGATGCTTATGTCCTGCCATCCATTTACGGCTAAATGGATGCGCAAGAAACTTCAACTTGGAAACTACAAATTTCGCTCCTGTATCCACCGACGGCACTCGTCAGGAAAAGTGATCAGCAAGCAGCACGGAACGCAGCCGAATTTTTCACGTTGTATTTGCCTTCCATTCGAGGCTACTGAAGAAATATTTCAGCGGGCGGCACCGCGATGCTTAACGAGCAATAAATAACAGGCCGGCGTTGCTGCGTAGACCGCCTTACGCAATGTTTGACAAAATGCATCATGAGCCTATCATGTTAAAGTGTTGATGAATCATGAAATACAGAAGAAAAGTTGATCTGAAGCGAAAATTCGAACGAACGCAGCACAGAAATCTTATTGTTCGCGCAGATTTTGTTAAAAATATTCCATGTGTATTAAAAGTAGCGGCTCAAATTCCAACGTTTTGAATAGGCCCATTCATATTCATGTCTAGCCAAGCATTTTAAGACTATTGCTGGAACTGGCGGCACATTAATTTCACATCCCCATCCAATTCTAAAATATGCGTTTATTGGGACAGAGGGGGAATTTTTATGTTCATGTCTGTCGCTGGCTAGAGCTCTACATATGCGAGTTGCACGGTGGCTCAACGATCTAACATTTTCACCTCAGCGACTATAATTACATGCCTACTATTTTGGAGACTAAAAGATTTTTATCGTTAATGCGCGGAGAAAATGTTAGATTTTAGGCAGCAAAAAATTTGGATTGAGTCCATGTCAGCCTGCTCTCTCTTTGTCTCGACAAGCCAATTGAGACACATGGACACATCTGGAGTAAATTCAGATTGCGTTAGCTCATGTGTGTCTGTCGTGGAGCTGCTTTCATGTTTTTTACGTACGGAAACATGCTGCCCGCCCAAAAGCTGTGTCGCACCTTGGAGAAATGCGGATGTAACGAAAATATCCAAACTTAATTTTTATTGGACAATTTTTTACATTCATAGCAGCTTTCATTCTGTCAAGGATAAATTCTGTAAGATTTTGTAAGCAATTTGAATGAATATTTGTCCGAAGTATGACCAAACGATGAGAAAGATCTACTAATAAAGATGGAACGGGTGTTGAGGCTCGCAGCTCCCTGTCTAGTCGGTCCCACAAATTTTAGATAGGTTTTAAATCCGGAGACTGTGGAGGCCACTCCAGATGAGAAAATGATTCCTCAGGATCCCTGAACCAATTTTGGTCTTCACGAGACCGATGGATACGCGTGTTGCAGAAAAATACTAGAACTGTCAGGAAAATAAAAATCCATAGGCGGGTGTAGGTACTTGGTCACCAAGGATGTTCAAATAATTCTGAGATTTGAGTCTGTTGTTTTGCTAGGTTGCTTGATCTAATCCCGATCATGTGAACCACAGTCAGATCATTACATTGTCCCAGGAAGCTTGTACTGTCGGAGTGATGCACGAAGTACCTACATAAAGCTTTTTGGACTCCGAGTCTCACTTTTAACTTTCCCATCATTTTGACACAAGGTTAAATTCGATTCAAATGACTATTGGACGTGCTTCCATTGCTTTACAGTATATTTTTGTGGTCTTTCGCAAATTGGAGCCATTTTGTTCGATTAGCTTTACTGACTGATGGTTTCCTGTTGGTGGCACAACTTCTTAAACCTATTTCCTCCAGTTCTCGGAGCACGATGAGAGCAGAAATTTTTTACAGACTATATTCAACTGCTGAACAATTTTCCGCGGTTTGTTTTCACCAATAGGTTCGGAGAACGCTTGCCATATGTATTCAGAATGTTAGCACTGCCCCCATTACTACTCAATGACTGCACTTCATAATTTTTTTCCACAGAGCAATTGTTCTGTGCACAATTCCAAGTCCTAAGGCCATCGTTTGAGCCACTTCTCTGGCGAACTCTCCAACCCGGTGCGAACCTGTAACCTATCTTTTGTGAAAGACAGAAGTTGGTTTCGTAAGTTTTTTCCAGAGGGATTATTCATGCTTGTTGTCGCGGGGAGAGCAGGTGCAGTACTCACCACCAGTAATACTGAACGCAACTATTGCTACCATATCTTTTTTCATCAAATTTGTTATGGGAATACCTGTGAAGAATTCTTTGAAATATATCTACATTTGACTTGGGTTCGCCTAACCTTATGGCCGCGGGGTGTGAGGGAGTTTTAAACTCGAAAAAATCAAGCCTTGCAGGAAGTAGAGCGCTGAAAATGAGTTTTGAGCCATGAAATTGCTTACAAGTTTAGAAAATAGAAATAGCTGAAATATGAGTAAATCAGCTAGATCGGCCGTACCCCGTGGAGTCACGACTCATAAGTTACATTAAAATATCGTCTCCAGCTCTCCAGTTCACTTTGAATAAAATATGGAGGAAAAGACTAGTCATAACTCGGGCGAGAACTCGGCCGTAATTTCCTTTGAATGTGTAACGCAAATGTCTTGCCCAAACTTCGACCAAATAAATAAACTAGCAAGCATTTCACACTTTTATTCGTAGACGCCGTCCTTTCTTTAACGTACGCGAACTCTGTCTAATAATGCCGTTAATGTGAGGCGGTAATATGCACTGGTTCATAGAAAACTTTGCCGTGGGCGCAGAGAAGACAGCCAAAAAAAGTTTTTCCCAACATTAAATGTTGATTGGTAGCAAATACTCACAAACAATAGCTAATGAACACAAGAAGCAAAACAATTAGATGTTTGTAGGTAACAAACACCTGCGGAACAATAACCCATTCGTACATAAAGCTATAATATCCAATATTTATGTAAGAGACTAAAATAACTCTAAAATGCCCAAGTTATATTTAGAATTCGAAAATAGCCAGTGCAGTTAATTTGATTTACTGTCCGTAAAAGGATGTGTGATTGCCGGTAATGTGAGGCGCCGATTGGACGTAGAAGCGAGGCCAGCCTATTAATTTATTTGCGAATAAATCGCTAGGTGACATGAATAAGTTTTGATCAATACAGTATTGATCACATATCTTGTGTTTGTAAATATTCTTGGATGATTTAAAAAATAATACCAAGTATGCTCAAGTCACTAGAGGTCAAAACAGGCACGTATGGGGAATTATTTTGTCCCCTTGACTTTCAAATCGGAATACAACTCTAACGTAATACGTTCACGGGCACAAAAATATGTCAGTCGCCTAATAAAATAGATGCAAGCATACATGTATACTTGCACTAAGCTGTAAAAGCACTTTCATATGAACACCAATTGGCTTGACATAACTCATCTGTCCTCTGTCCCTGTGGCGAACCAGGCGTTCACAAACCGTTCATTTCCAGGTCCCTGAAGAGAGTGAGTTTTTTTTAGAGTCCCTGCCAAAGGTTACAATTTAATTTCCACTCATTTTACGAGAAGTCATTCGGAGAATTGGGGTCGTTCAGCCAGACCAGCTCTGCAAAGCCCTGAGCACCGGTCAAAGCCGACGGCTTCCAAACGAGTGCTAGCCCTTGGTCTCTAATTCAATAACGAGCGCACAGCCTGATCGAAACGCAGTTTTGCTGAGCACTTTTCGACGCATATTTTTGATGGAGGCAGACGGGGCAGCAACATCAGCTCAAACTTTGTGTTTTGCCGGAGGCGAGACGCGTGTTTTTTATTTACGTTCCTGCGCGCACACAGCGGTGGCAGTTGCGTGAGGGGAACTACGCAAATTGAAAAGCATCGCGCAAGGGACCAAAAACTCTACGGTTTTGGCGCACCACCTTTACGAGTTATTCATCGCGGTGAGGTCACCTGGTCGCCCGTGATGCCAGACTATTTCAGCATTATTGAGATGAAAACGCCCTCAATTTATTTAAATCCCAGTGCCACTTTAGCAAATGTGAACAGCCTTTTCCTACGGCGCTATGAGATCTCACAATTTGGAATATTTTTCGCAGTACAATACCTAGAATTATTAGGTTTGTGCGGCATTAAAGTGCCGAGATTCGCTCCCGAGTCTTTAATTTCAGATGCCTTGTCAGACTCAGTGCACCTTATTGACACGTAATAGTCGAGTTTCTCATCATTTAATTATTCATATGACATTTTCCTCTTTGGTTTCTATCCAGGGTTTCACCCATAAAATATTAGCAGCATTCATCATGAAGTCACGACACGACTATGCATC
The DNA here is from genome assembly GCA_014899125.1 of Orchestia grillus. Classification (NCBI taxonomy): domain Eukaryota; kingdom Metazoa; phylum Arthropoda; class Malacostraca; order Amphipoda; family Talitridae; genus Orchestia; species Orchestia grillus. The sequence goes on from VOMN01099222.1 coordinate 5,692, forward strand.
GGACTCCAAAACGCCGCGTACTCAACACTGCTGTTCTCACTCTGCAATGGCTGGTCAGCGGGAGCGAGGGCTCATGGCACTGAAATTGAGGCAACGGAGGCGAGGAAACTGAAAGTCCTCTTCAGTTGTCGCCGAAACAAGAGCACGAAACCTACGGTCTACATCTACATCATCAGACAGTCAAACTTCATATGCATTATCAATTTAAAATTTTATTAATCCTATCCTTAGCAAAGATTTATGGCAATTCACAGGATTCGATGAAAAAATTTCATCTTACTAAAATGAAATGCATACGGTAGCGGCCTTGCAAATGAGTCAAAGAGTAAACAGAAGAAAATGTAGTCTCCAAAAATGAGAAAAAAGTCGTTCTATTTTCAGATTGTATTTTTTTCAAAATAGGAATGAAACTCGGTTCTGCCTCCCACAATCACTAAAAATATAAAGCCCGAGTGGCCTACGTACAATTTTCCAAAGGTGCGTTTCTTGATCTTGGAGCAATCATGTCAGGTAAATTTAACATGTCAGTAACAAATTTTGCACACCCGCCTTTATCGGAAAGGTTAAGTTTTCCACTCACTGAGATGTCGACACAGCAGACCAATGGGCAGCTGGAGGGCTCACGGGCACATGCAGCCTTGAATTTATGACAGCAACACATTCCTGTCGCCCACTGTCACGTGACATTCCTGTCGCCCACTGTCACGTGACATTCCTGTCACCCACTGTCACGTGACATTCCTGTCGCCCAGTGTCACGTGACATTCCTGTCACCCACTGTCACGGGACATTCCTGTCACCCACTGTCACGTGACATTCCTGTCACCCACTGTCACGTAACATTCCTGTCACCCACTGTCACGTGACGCTCCTGTCACCCACTGTCACGTGACAATCCTGTCTACCCCTCTCACGTGACATTCCTGTCACCCACTGTCACGGGACATTCCTGTCGCCCACTGTCACGGGACATTCCTGTCGTCCACTGTCACGTGACAATCCTGTTCCATTCACGCCCCATTGACGCAGTGAGTGTCCCCCTCCACCCTCCCCCTGCGATGGGGAGGGCGCAATGCACGGGCGGATGTCAAGCGGCGGCCCCTCGGCGTGGGGAGGCGGAGGCCGGCAGTGCACGGCTTGTCATTATGGTGGAGTGGACACTTGAACCTCAACTCGCGCCCATTTTATTGGGACTGCAGCAACGCCGGCAGGGCTAATGAGCCCTCCAGCGGCCACCGAGAGCTCGGAACGAAGCAAAATTCCAGCGCACGAGTCTTCGCTCCGCCGGAAACATAAAGAAGAAATGATCACCTCGACGACCACGCAGGCTTCGAATGGGGGAGGTAAAAGCGTTCGTCTTTTGGTGGTGTGTGTGTTGGTTAATGCGTGTTGGGTGATGTGCGTGTTGGGTGATGATGTGTGTGTTGGGTGATGTGCGTATTGGGTGATGTGCGTTTTTCAGTGCCTGATGTGGTTGGTGCAAGCAGGAGTGCCGCGACTCGGCGATATACTTCGGGTTGCCCAGGAGGAGTTCAGAAAGCCTCGTCACACTTTCAAAATTGAATTACAAGAGCAGCTGATAGGATATATGTGTTAACTTGACTTGTTCGGTGGGATTAAAATGAGATTAAATAAATTTGATACCCATTGTATGCAATAAAACAAGTCAAATTGGTGCACCTTTTGAAATGCCTTCGTATTCTTATATATAATAAAACTGGTATGTGACTGTGTTTTAAGGAAAAAAACTGAAACATCGAGTTTTTCAGATACAGTGTTGCAACACGTGCAGTATTGTAACACGTGCAGTATTGTAACACGTGTAGTATTGTAACACGTGTAGCATTGTATCATGTGCAGTATTGTAATACGTGCAGTTTTGTAACGTGTGCGGTATTGTAACACGTACGCATGAAACACGCCTCCGATCTAGCAGGTGCAGTATTGGAACACGTTCGATACGAGTCATATCCAACATTGTTTCACCTCACAGCCAATAAGTAAAAACAAAGCTCAAAATGCCAGCATCAGAATACAAAGTTTCAGCAAATGAAGATATGAGTAATCTAAGCTAACTTCTTCTCATAACTTCAAACAGTGCTCCACGTTCCTCGAGCCAGTGAACAGTGCACACTCGAGCAAGCAAGAAGCAAGTTCGCCAATTATCCCAGGCAAGCAAATTTCTTAATGAGACATTCCTTATCTTACACGAGGGCGTCAACTGCAGCGAAGCGATGATGTAAACAAATTATCTCTTACGGCGCTCCAACTGCGGGCCCCGTGTGTTGAGTGCAAACACTGTGAGAGTGCGCAGCACTGGCGGGGGTGCAATAACATCAGGGATGCTGCAACAACAGCGTGAAGACTACAGCAGCGGGGATGTTGTTGCGACATCAGGGAGGCTGCAGCTTGTGAGACTAAGGCGTGAGATAAGAAGCCCGTTGTTGATTCAAGCACGATTTTTAAACTTCAGAGCTGCATAGATGTAGAAGTCCACATCGAATTGATTTTAGATTCCATAAACGTGTGCGCTAATTATGGACTCCCAGGGACATGGCCAGCCCAGGAACGTTGGCCTCGGTAGCAGTAAAGGTGCTGCCCCGCAATTGCCAACAGGCCGTACTGGCCCCAGACGCCTCCAGCGCTGCACGGCTGCTCAATTTAGGCTGGGCTCTAATGAGGCAGAAATTCGTCAGCTTCTGAGTGAAGTTTCGAACAATAAAATGCACAGAATATTCGACTCGCATCCATAGCTGTGAGTGTCTGATCTTTTTTACTTCGAAGTTCTGGATTTTAGGCTTGAATAAAGAAAGCTTGATATATTTTATTGCCTAAATGGCCAAATCGTTTCCACCGACGTGGAATTAGTTCGCGAAAGAAATAGAGAGGCGCTGTACGTCTTCCATCAACTTCGACCTTTTGAAAGGTTTCCCAATTTATTGGACCGATCGCAGGATAAACGCGAGTGAAGCGTGAATTCTGCGAACGTTCGCTCTCAATTTTTATCATTTTAGGAAAAAATAAACCAGAATGATATACGAAGACAGACGGGGAGGTCTTCCTGGGAAAAATTTCGCTGCGAAATTATTGCAACCTTGTAGCCCATGGTCTCTATAAAATTGCATTATTGGTCGGCATAATATTGAGATTTTAGTCTGTAAAATTTTGCAATATTGGTCTGTATACTAGTGCGTTATTTTTCTGTGCAATATTACATTGTTGGTCTGCATAATATTGCAATGTTAGTCTGTAAAATGTTGCAATATTGGGCTGAACAATATTCCAATATTGCATCCTGACTATGGTCTGTGTACGAGTAATACTGCAATATCGGTCTGTATAGTATTGCAATATTGCCCTCTGACTGCGGTCTACAGTGTGTTTAGAAAAGACTGCATTCCTGTAAATCCTAAATAAATATTTTATTTTTAAAGTAATAATTAAGAACTATGTACCATTGGAAAGAGAATATTTGAGAGATTTTATAGGTTTTAATTAAGCTTTAGAAATAACATTTATAAGATGGTTCCCATTCTGCGCAATTCATTCTTTAAATCTTTGTTTCATACTGGTCATAACGTTTTGCAACGTGGCACGACCAATATTGCTAATTTATCTTCGAATATCATTTTTTATTTCATCAGTATTTCTTGGGTTGTTTTTGTATATTCTTTTAAATAGCTCCATATAAAAAGATCGAGCAGAGCAAGGTCTGGATATCGTGCAGGCCATTCAATGGAGCCGCTTCTTGAAATTATTACGTTTGAAAGCTGTTGCTTGAAATGAGCGATATTTGCATTTGCTGTATGAGCTGTAGCTCCGTCTTATTGGAACCAATAGTCTTCCATGTTATTTGCACGAATTTGTGAGACTAAATTCTTTTGCATGGCTGTAAGAATTGCATATAATGAATTGCTCACTGATGTAAACAAGATTTTCTGCAGTCCAGATATCCATTTTGAGGGGTGAATTGATATGCTTTTATTGTTTTTATATTGCCACGTATCATAGACACAGTCATATCTAAATGATTTCCCGAATTTTCTCCTTCCAATGTTACGTAGTTTTTACTTATTACTTTTGAATAAAAAAATTATTTAGGATTTACAGGGGTGCGATTTTTTCTGAACACCCTGTACATACGAGTAATATTGCAATATTAGCCTGCATAGTATCGCAGTATTGCACCCTGACTACGGTCTGTATAATGGGAGAAAATAGTCTCTTTGTTGCACCTTCCGAAATTGGAAAGCCGCAGTGAGCTCGAAAAGCGGAACAAAAACACTCACACGTCGTTAAAGAACTGAAGACCCGTAACCCATTACTGCATAAAGTTTATTCATCAACTAATCTTGATAATCTTTGAGAAACTAATCTTCAGAAGGTCATTCGCACCAGATATAACATCTGATGGAAAAATATTGTCCATTTGCTGAAAGATGGTAAAAGTGATGAGGTACTAAAATTCTAAATAATTAAATAAATTAATTTTCAGGTCACTTTCCCATTACACGCACAAGTTATTTCAGTATAATAATATAAAGGTACTTTGTTATCAACAAAACATCTACTGCCATTACTTCTATTACCACTCTTCGTATTCGCTATCATTACGACCGAGCAAGCATGAAAATGTACGTTATGCATTAACGAGTTAAAAAGCATAAAAGCAACAGGGATAATGTTTATCACAGAGTGACGTGGAGGGCCATCGGAATGACTCTCTTTGAGACACGACTGCTCATGCTGCCCCAATGTTCATCATTGATCATCTTGCGTGGGTACGGGTAAAAGATAGTGACCGAGTCATTCAATAAGTTCTAAAGAAAAAGTCAGTATGCAATACCTCCCTCGTTTTTTGTAATTATTTTATCTTGCCATGAAATACTGTAAAAGAGAAACGCGTCTCATTCTGCGCATTGAACTTCGAACACGACTATTCGGCACCGACCGTCCCTCGCCATGTTGCCCTGCCTTGCTGAAGACGAACAGGCACGTTGGTTCGTTGCTTGTGGTGCTGAGATGATTTTTTTACCGCTCTCACCGGCAGTGCGTGAAAGACAGGGATCTTAGTATACTCAGTGCTGCTTTTCTTGTATCTTTATTCTCGATCTTCGTTTTGCGTTCATTTGAAAAACCTAATTAAACCATTTAACTGTAAGAAAAAGGATGATTACATACCATGTTCTAATAAGAAAATACGCAAGATCACGTAATTTAGTAGGCTCTCTACTCGTCTTTAAGAGGGGACTCACCAGTGCTCATAAGAGACCAATAGAGCATTTATAACGAGACAATGTGCTTTATGTGTCCTGTCGGAACAGATTTGGAGGCGCCTGGTAGAGAAGTCATTAGCCTCCAGACGCGCCGGAAGTCATCGAGGGTGATCAATTTTATGGGGGAATTGAGGCGGTCTTCCAAAAGATGGAAGCAATAACGCAGTTAAATTATCACGTCGCATTCGGGCGAGCTTAGAAATCGAAATAAAATGCACGGCTCTGGGTAAAAAAAGTGGCCGAGTCATTCAATAAGTTTTACAGAAAAGTCTGTATGCAATGCCTCCTTCATTTTTTTGCAATTATTTTCTCTTGCCGTGAAATGCTGTAAAAACGAAAAAATCCTCAAATCTTGCTTAAGAATGTACGCTGTACGCTAAGGGGAAGCTTGCAGCTGTATTTCTCGGTCAGAGCTCAACTTGTCGGAGCATCTCCTTCCTAAGTCGTGTAAAGTTAACTAGGAATTACAGTTGTTAAGATCCCTAGAGGGCGATAGGGAATGAAAATTCATTAACGATAGAACACAACGAGCAAAATAGACTTTATATCGCAATGATCTGCGCAGTAGGACCATTCGTACTTGAGTCTTTGCGAGTTTCAAATTTTAAGAAGCACAACAGCAACTCCGGGTGACGGTCACCACAGCTATTTCTCACAGCGAGGGTTGCAAAGTCTACCTCTAAATACATCAGATGTACTCGAGATAAAACGATACCTTGTGTAATTCTTTTTACCTCCAGCATCTAGAATTATTTTAAATTTTGGCCGCTCGAGTATTATAATTAACATTTATCTTGTAAATACATCGAAAAGGTGACAAAAAAATTAAACTGAGGATAGTTCGCGAAGGTGGCATCTGGCGCAGGTCGATCAGTGCGAGCTCTTTGTTTTACAGGAGGTGCAAGGCGCAGAAACACCGAGGAGCGTCCTACATAACAGGGCGTTCCTGCGAGTGTGTGTTTCCTACCTCTGCGGATGCGCATTTGTATTGTGTGCGCCGTTAGTGTAGGACTTTAGGGCTAAAAATATGCTGCTTCCCTCAGTTGCAGCAGAAAAATGAGGCACTGGCTACAGCTCGCTGCCTCTACATCGCCATGTGCCCCGCATCCGCACGACATCGGTCATTTTCTGCCTTGAAAAATCTATAGCGTAGATATTTGTCATCGTTATTTTAGGATGAGAAGTGAATTTTCCTTTCTAAAATACCTTACTTACGCACCTCGCTACTTCAGTTACCGTTTAATGTTACAAACGGAGAACTTTCGCGGTGCTTAACCGGTGCAGTTGGCCAGCGGATGACGGGCGGTCTCGCCGGCACGCAACTCCGGCCAATAAAATTTCAAAGCCTCTGATTAAAACAGAAATAAAAACAAACTGCCTCGCACGAAGGCAAGGTAAAAGCCAACGGACTCCAAATCCGTGGACGTAATAATTGAAAAATATTAACTGGCATTACGTCGGGAATTAAGAGTCATTAGAGGCAATCTTTGGCAAGAAACACTAACGCTTTTGCGGCAACGTTTGGTTGCAGTTGCCGTTTATTGGCGAGCACTGTTGTGTTGACTGACGACTGTTGTGTTGAGTGGGAACTGTTTTGTTGAGTGGGAACTGTTGTGTTGAGTGAGGACTGTTGTGTTGAGTGGGGACTGTTGTGTTGAGTGGAGACTGTTGTGTTGAGTGGGAACTGTTGTGTTGAGTGAGGACTGTTGTGTTGTGAGGGGACTGTTGTGTTGTGTGGGGACTGTTGTGTTGTGTGTTTTTACTGGTGTGTTGTGTGGGGACTGTTGTGCTGAGTGGAGACTGTTGTGTTGTGTGGGGACTGTTGTGTTGAGTGGTGACTATTGTGTTGAGTGGAGACTTGTGTTGAGTGAGGGATTGGCTAATCCGCCGGAGCACGCAATGACTTTTTTTAATATGAGCAGCGAATGCGGCGGATGGGGTCGGACTCACACCAGGACACCACGGCCACAGGACGCGTGCTGTGGGGGTCCCTCGCTAGCCTCCGTGGATGCCCCATGCGCAGGCACCTGCGGCCTCCGAGCGTTGGTCTGATAGAGGCTTAAGCTGGTCAACTGGTGTAGCATTTCACTAAAGGCGTATCATTTCATACGCGCCATGTCCTTTTTAACGATGTACCCATTAAGTTAAGGTCTCGATTTCACTGATCCTTGAATATCGGCATTGATGTACGTCATCATTTTTCACCGGCACACCTGGGAACAAATCGAGCAAATCGAGCTTCACTGATTACAGAGACATTTTCATCACACGATTAAAACATAGCAGAGCTCTGAGGTAGACCATGCAAGATTTTCTTTGCTCCACCAGCTGGGGCGCTGCAGAAACTTAGAGAGCATCCATCCTGTGTCGGTTTAGAAGATCACGGCACAGCTGCTAAGCACATTCACGAGCTGATTCTTCGAAATACTCCCAACGAACCCTTGTTTGGCATCAAATTAGGGCTGCTTGTGATGCACATCGAGAACTAAATCAGTAGTTTTCTCACACCATCCATGCGATAAGGTGAGAATATTAATCAACTATACAATGCGAAAGCGACCGGCTAGTATCAATTAAAATACGCTACATGAGCCTCGAGCACAGAAATGCTCGGTTTGATTTCGACAGATATTTTAGCAGAGACGATTAATAAGTGACATTAAAATGGGGTGTCTGAGCCAGCAATGTTGGAGCGATGTTACTGGACCTTTGCAGTGAAGTGACAGAGCTCACATCCAGAGGTCTAGCCAGCTCGTTGACAGATCTAAATGAGCGAAGTGTGATGAAACCCTGTAAAAATGAGGGCAGTTGCATGGTAGGCTTTACGCAGCTCGTCGCAGTGATGGCAGCTCTCTGACACATTCTGGTAGTTTTGGGCAGATTTTATCTACCGGTGAACGGTTGGGTGGTGGCCGCTTGAGATCCCAGCAGCTATGTTCCAAAAGGACGACCACGCCACTGAACTGCTGACCAGTGTACTTCGTAAAATTAATTGTACTATTTTTAATTGAGAACAACCACTCCAAACTAAGATGCATGCTAGGATACTGATGAACCAAGTCAGCAGTTTTCATTGCGCGAATCTCAGTTTTCATAAACGAGGCACGGCAACAGAGTTGACTCCTGAGTTGGAACAAACCTCAACTGAAATTCTCGAGCACTTTTTCCTACGTACCATCAAGACCAAGCTTCTTAACCGTAAATGTTCAGCGCGCTTGTTTAGAGCCACCTCACCAGTATCGTTAACTAGTAAGGAAACAATTCCATCAACACAATTAACCATTAGATGCCACAAAATTGCAATACTAGCTCTGTACTTTGTTATGGTGCCCAGCAAATGACTCTCGAGAGCAATCTAGCGTCGATGGGGAACACTTGAATTTACGAAGAGCTCGTGCTGTCGACAGCGACGGAACATTACTGGAAAACGATACCATTTCGCCATTGCGGCTCGGTCGGGCGGGTGTGTGAGCCGTGCCCTGCGGCCTCGTCAAATGGGATGACGACATCGGACCGGCGTGAGGGTCTCATCAAATAGGTGTGACGGCATCAGACCGGCGTGAGGGTCTCATCAAATAGGTGTGACGGCATCAGACCGGCGTGAGGGTCTCATCAAATAGGTGTGACGGCACCAGACCGGCGTGAGGGTCTCATGTAATAGGTGTGACTGCATCAGACCGGCGTGAGGGTCTCATCAAATAGGTGTGACTGCACCAGACCGGCGTGAGGGTCTCATCAAATAGGTGTGACGGCATCAGACCGGCGTGAGGGGCTCATTAAATAGGTGTGACTGCACCAGACCGGCGTGAGGGTCTCAGCACAGATCATTTCTTTAGGTGACTCGGTGGTCATTGCATTTCTCGTTCAAGGGATTATTCTTCTAAAATTTGCAGTATTGTTAGCAGAGTGAGTGCTGGCAACAAATTTCAAGAGGGCGGTACTCTTTCATTGAAGTTTTTGATTACATTACACGTTAATTTTACTTTGCAAAAGCAAACTAATATTTAACGACATACAGTAGCAGCGACGCTTTGAATCACAATACACGCTGCTAAGCTTATATTCTCTTTTGGACAGTCGATGGAAAAGAAAGCTTGCTATTTCTACAAAGATAAGCTGGTGTCTTCGGACTCGGTGCAAAGATTGCATCCATGTGCACCATATCCAAAAGAAGAGTTGGCGTAAGGATCGAGTGATATGGAAGGCATTCCGTTTTTGGAACTGAAATTAGCACCCTATCCAAAAGAACAGTTAGGATACGAGTCGAGTTATGGAGAGTGTTCCGTTCTCGACAGGAATATCCACCATATTCAAAAGAGCAATTGGTGCAAGAGTCGGCTCATCTAGAGGATATTTCTCTCTTGTATTGGAAACGCTTGACCGGTCAGAAACTCAATTCAAGAGGCCATCTTGAGGCAGCAAGAGGCCATCTTCAGGAGGGGTTGTTAGTGAGCGCTGAGGGGCGTTCTGCAGGGCAGAATTGCAGGAACGCTCAACCTTAATTCTATAAATCGCAGCGTATTTGTGTCGTGAAATTACACGTGATAAATACTAGAGACGTGATCAGCATACAATAATGTTCTCGAGCCATGACAAATTTTCGAGAAATTCTCCTTTCACTGGGAAGAATGAGAGCAAAAATGGGAACAGGAAATAATTGTTCCAAAGTGACCGTTGAGACAAGCACATGGGAATTTAGCAACAAGCATGGGTGTGTTATTCAACGCAACAAAAGAAAACATGAAAGCTTCTAACTTCAAAAACAAAAGCAGCGTTTTCTTTCCTGCTCAGATTTCTAACGAATGAACTAACTCCAAATCTTTTTAGTTGAGCAATGCGCTAGAAAGGTTTTTCTTAAATATCAGCTACATGGACGTGATCAGCTCGTCTAGCAGCACTGACGTAAGAATTATCTTCATACAAGCTCTGAAAAACTGAGCAGCTTGAATGCAAAAGACCGAAGCTCTAATCAGTTCTCTCGAGGTTCAAACACGAGAACTTTTATCACGTCAGCCAACACGCTGCAACAAATTTTCGCTGAATAAATAACACATTTTACTCTCCACCGAAGGCACAGACCATAAAGTGTTCCTTAGCTCTTCCGGGGGGCATTCTCTTGAGGGTCAGGCGAGAGAAGAATGAGGTCCCCCAAGCGGGGAACTTCTATGTTAAGTTCTTGAAAAATGAAGTGAATTTAATCTTTTAATTCTAGCTTAGTCATTCATGAGATTCCGAGCGATCATCGCTGGCAGATTCGGGAAAATATCCGTCACTGTTGAAAGAAATTTCTGCCTGAGTGTGGTCATGCTTGGAGGCACGTCGAAGTTACGCTGCGTTCATTGAATGAAACTCAATCAGCTTAAGATAGAATTTAAGGAACAATGTTGGTTGTGCTCACAAAGACTGATCTACCTCTCGAAAGAAAAAGGACTCTACCATCAAGGGAGAGCAAAAGTGAAACTTCAGCTCGGTTGAACAGCTGAAAATTGCCCGGAGTACTATTGTAATTCTCTGGTATCAAATACCTTGCAACAAGATATGTTCGAGATGAATATCGAATAAGTACCGCAGTAATGCCCTCCATCCAGTAAGCATGATTAAAAAAATATACCAAGTAATCAGAGTCTTCATAACTTTCCATCAGATACTGCATGAAGTCGACTGGTATTGGACAAAGATACTGCATCAGATACTGCACAAAATGTTGCCAGATGCTGCACAAAGTGTTGCCAGATACGGCACAAAGATACTGCACGAAGTGTGACCCGATGCTTTACAAAGTGTTGCCAGATACCCCACAAAGATATTGCACGAAGTGTGGCCAGATGCAGCACAAAGTGTTGCCGGATACCGCTTAGAGATACTGCACAAAGTGTGGCCAGATGCTGCACAAAGTGTTGCCATTTACTGCACTAAGATACTGCACCAGATACTGCACCAAGATACTGCACCAGATACTGCACCAGATACTGCACCAGATACTGCACCAGATACTGCACGAAGACACTGCACCAAGTACTGCAGGAAGGACCACCAGGTGTGCGCTGCGGGTGCGGGAAACTCACCTGAGCGACTGCGGGGCGGCCACTTGACCCGACACTTCCCTCACAGGTGTCCCCTGAGAGGAGATCATCACCGGGCCTTTGCATGTGGTCTCCGG
>VOMN01099224.1:0-14862 GCA_014899125.1 Orchestia grillus
GCCATTACTGTTTGTGGTCCCATTTCTTGGAGTGAAGATGATGAAGGAGAGTAAGAAGAATATTAAGAAGGAGAATAAGAATAAGATTAAGAAGGAGAATAAGAATAAGATTAAGAAGGAGAACTAGAATAAGATTAAGAAATAGAATTAGAAGAAGAAGAGAAATCACGAAAACCTTAAGTAAACTAAAGTTTAATCGTCCTGTCCCACATAACTTGCAAATTCACGAGAGGACTATTACCTCGGCTAGTAATAAAATCTAATACATACAATTATTTAATTGAACAATTAAATCCGAATAAGTTTGAATTAATCACACTAATTAATCGTTGTTTCATGCACGGTGATAAAAAAATCAATACATAAAAGTGCTGATCACACTCGTGAAGTCCTAGTAATTCATTTTTTTATCCTTGAATAATTTTCCAATTTCATAAAAAACTAATTATTCACATTACGCATGTGATTTTGAGATGCCTTCAGAGAAATAAAAAAAATTCATCTCACCTGGCGTCAACTATTCATTTTTGTTGAAGAACCCATTGTAATCTAATGAAAACGTAAATATCTATGTTGAAGAACCCCTTGTAATCTAATGAAAACGTAAATATCTATGTTGAAGAACCCCATGTAATGAAATAAAAACTGTGAATATCTTTGTTGAAGACCTACATGTAATCAAACAAAAACTGTCAATATCTTTGTTGAAGACCTACATGTAATCAAATGCAAACTGTAAATATCTATGTTGAAAACCCCATGTAATCTAATGAAAATCGTAAATACCAAATACCTTTATAAATAAATCGATATTCGCCAAAGGACGCCGAGATTATTTTAAATGTCAAAAATGCAGTGAAAAGATAATGTAAGAATATAGGAAATGTGCAATGAACGTGCATTGAGTAATCATTAAAGATGACCTAAGAAGAAGCCCGATATCGAGAAATCACGAGGACTGACTCGAGGCGCTCCCAGGGAGCACTCAGGCGGTCCCAGTACCGGCCGAGAACACGAGCTTCAAGTTTGTGACTACGGGTGCAGTTCGATGAAAAACTTATAGACGTACATGGTCTACAGTTCCCTAGCAGTATTACTGGTAAAGCTTCCATTCAACTTCAGAAACATGTTGTACATGATGTCGCAAAAAAGAAATCCGTTTTCAAATTAGTACACTTTAGAAATCATCAAAGTTACGCTACTTCAAAAAGTAATTTTCTTTAGTGAAATGCTTCTGCATCTACGTTGATAATTTCACCAAGTTATACGTAACGTTGTCGAATCTGCATTGAATTAGCAAAGAGATATCAAGAGTACACGTACCAAGTAGTGAGCGAATCTTGTATGGCAGCGAGCTTTGACTTAACATCTAACAACCATCAAGTTGAAGGCATATCAATCTTTACAGCAACGCAGTTTTACATTGCGTGATCGATGCAGTAGAGTTAAACTCTGATAACATCAAGGAATTTAGCTTCACGTCGTTTAATTTCTTCACGAGGTCAGTAAAGATGCAGCTTACAGGTGAGCGTAGAACGCATGTGGTCATGACTCGTGAGCTATTTATTATTTAACTCATCGCCGACCGAATCATTTTGGCGATTGGCCTGTCTTCAGCTTTGCATAAAGCACTAGCTGCAGTCTTATGCATATATGGAATAAAGCTGCGCTTAGCTCGTTGCAAAATACTAGTCATATCCTTATGAAATTGGACTTTGAAATCCATGCCGACGTTACAAGGATTAACTGGAAGGTTTACGAATGTTGAAAAATTTATGTCAACTGCGTCATCGTGACACACCTTTGCCGTGTAAGGAAATCTTATGGACTAATGCGAGTGTGCAAAACATAGTTCACTTTAACATTTTATTCGCTTGGGCAAGTTTACTGATGATACCTTTTACTAAATTCGTCATTGAATCTGCATCGTTGGAAATAACCGTATTAGATTTTCAACGTACGTGCAAAAAACGTTCAACAACAATAGGTTGCTGTCAAAAATAAAAAACTAATCATTGCATAAATTCAGCAATTTTGAATTGGGTTACCTATTTTTGCCACATCATGTTTTTTATGCTCCTTATGTACAAAAAATGCCTGCGTTAAAGTTTGAATATAAAAGGGAGACTTTATTTTTCTAATTTGCTATTAAGCGTGGTCCATCGTATAGTCTACAGCCATCAGTGAATTCTGAAGAGACTAGAAAGAATTATGCTATTTATCTACGGCTCAAAACGTTCGATTTAGTAAATAACAAGTTACACTAACAAATAAAATGAAAAAATTTAACGGATTAATCTTCTTGGCTCATTCATCTTTGTGAATGAGAATTTACCACTCAAAGTACACACACCAATAAAGAATGTTGAGGATCGCAAAAGAAAGAGGAAAGAAAACTCTGGAAAATCTGTCTACAAGAATAGCCTTCGCTCTTGCATCTTTCATTTCCAAGAGAAAGGTACGTGAGAGGTTCGAAGTGGACCCGTTACCATTGGACTGTAAGTTCTGGTAGAAGGCGAGCGACGGTAGCGAGCTTTGGGACTCTTGCTTGGTCCTCTGGAGGTCGTGCATGGGCGGCTTAGACGTGGAAAGAGGGCATGCGTGTAGACACTGCCTGGTTCCTGGCTCCTGCTGGGGAGTGCCCTGCAGGGCCCGTGTCTGCAAGTCCTGGTGCAACTCGTGGGCGAAGTTCGGTCGAAGAATCGACGGCGAAGCTCTGTGTGGCACATGGCGTGCGGTGGCAGTGCCGTCCACACCCAAAACGGGTCTGGCAGTACCGTCTAGTTCATGTTTCGAGATGACCACCGTCGAGTTGGGGGAGTTCCGATGGCGTCGAGCAGATTCTGTGAGGCCGGACAGAGCGACCACCACGCCCGTCTCCGTGCCAAGCCGAGGTTCTTCCCGTACGCTAAGTGGCGTCGGAGTCGGGGCAATCGTGATGGATTCCTGTCCGATGATGTCAGATTCCGGGACGTAGTCGTGGCACTCCTGGCAGCAGCAGCAGCGGCCGCACTCGGCTGTGTGGTCAGCGAGGTGCTGCGAGAAACCCAGAACGAGAAAGTTAACATCAAATAAAAACTGTATTACATATTGGACTGGGCCAAACTGGTAAAATTCACAGCTAGTTGCAGCAAAAAGATTCCTCGGCGGGAGAGACTTTGATGAGCAAGTACTGTTTTGTACTGCAGTTTACTTATAATCCACTCGTATTTACACGCAAACCGAAAAAATTACAAGGTATGATACTCCTGCGCAACTTCACATTATTTACATGGCAGCGCAGATCACGACGCCTGGCAGTCGCTGGACCATGTGCAGTAAGAATGAAGCTTATCACAGACATCAAAGTTAAGGCATACAGGTGTGTCTGAGACGTGCTGATTAAGTGGTAAAATTAAAATACAGTTATGATAAAATATGATATACATGTGTAGAGTGCTACAGGGATGACTTATTAGACAAGTTCATGAAAAGAAGGGAAGATAAAAATCCAAGGTCATCAAAAGGTGATTTGAAAACGATATCGGCATCAGATTCTCACTACCAGAGCTGCATAATCTGCCGTATTCATGTGAGAAGGGAAATAAATATTCAGTTCCCCATGAGCTCCGAGACAGCTGACAGCTTCTGAGAAGAGACTTCGCAACTCGGCGTCTCTCAACACGACAGGATAACATGGGAGTCTTCTTCACTGAACCGTTAGTTGCATTGTTTAAGAAACGTACGACTACTAACGAACTAACTCGTGCCAAAAAGGGTTAAGCACATGGAGTTTGTTGAGGAAACATACCTTTTCTGAAGCTTTTTTGGCTCTGGCTTTCTTTCCGGCAAGTTTCTTGGAAATTTTGTTCATGAGCGTCTCTTGGGTGCGGCGCTCGACCATGTCCCCGAGGATGACGTTCACGACAGCGTACTCCATGAGCGACAGGAACACGAACACCGTGCACGACGACATGAACATGTCGATGGCCTGCACACAAACCAGCTCCTGAGTCATGTGGGACTTCATTTGGCAGTGTAAGGGTTCAGCATTAGTTGATCTTAAAGGGCCTGGGAACGATCAGTCACAAGTCTGGAGACAGTGTCGGTAGGCACCCAAGTATGGATATCGAATGCTAAATTGGCTCTCAATTCTCCAGCATTTTGAGGTCTAAATTTTTCTCGAATTTAATGCATATGATATTCTTATGATGGCTTTAGTGAGACATGAAAACAAACGTTCAAAATAATGTGATAATTCAAGGAGAGCATTCTTTTCATAAAAAAGTGATTTGGCATATTTTTTTACATTTTGAATCGTAGGAATCACGTTAATAATTTTCAGGCATATTATTTGTTATCAACTTTTATGAGACACTGATGATGCAAATGTTTTGCCGGTGTTCACACATTGTTTTACGCCCAGAATGAATTAAACGGGAAAACATTCTCGGGTCCGTATTCCTAATCAGCGAGACTGCGTCAGAGAAGATAGTCCGTATCAGGGATACGAAAAATGACATTATTTCAAGCGAGATTTACCTTCACATTAGACATCATGGAGACACTAGTTTAATGATATGAATGTCACTTATGGTAATTTTTATGTAGATTTCAACATTGAAATCAAATTTTACGCAGTGTTTATAGATCTTGAGAAAATGGTGAATCATGTAAGCCCTGAAGACAAGCCCGTGCCGGGGCGTCAGATGGTCGTCGTACAACACGACCCCCAAGTGGCGCTAGGGAGAAGGTTACCAGACCAAGACCTTCGAGATCGTGTCTCGTGCCGGATCTTATGTATACTTACCGTCTCTCTTACATCAAAGTGGTCTATTCGAAGTACATATCTGAGTTAGATTTTTTTTTCAGGCACGTATGTTTCAAATTTTTAAAGCATTGAGTGATGTTGTCTACTGGTCCAGCGTGATCGGGCCCCGTTTTAGTCCAATGATTTTAGTCAAATGAATGCAGATATGTTTTGGAAGAAAACTTTTAACTCAAATTAACATGAACACTTCGAAGAATGAAGGACTTAAAAAATAAGTTTTATACCTTTGGGCAAAACAGAAGGCAACTATTGAGATAATTATATCTACAGTATTCGAGCTGAACGATTACTTGCAGCGTGTTCACGTTGCAAACGTATGTTAGGACGCCCAAAAACTCCATGTGCTGCAGCTTAAGGACACAAATCTACGGGGAGAAATTATTTTTAACGAGACCATAGAGCTCACAGGCAAGATAATGAGGAAAACCAGTAGAAAAAAAATAACCCCGGCAACGAACAAGTCCCCGAGGACCCCCTTGCATGACAGGCAAATGTCACAGAAGCAAATCACCTCGGTGACCCCCACAGGACCCACCTTGATGTAGGAGACCGGCGGCAGACTCTTCTGCGAGTTGGCGTGCTGGGTCGAGAGGGTCAGCAGGGACGTGACACCTAGCGTCACCTGCACGAGGGCCTTGGTTAGAGAATACAAGCTTACTAGCAGACGTGCCTCGGCAGAAATGGTGCAAGGGCTCGGACAAAAATGGAGTTAATCTTTGTTTTCTGATCTAATAAAACTAACTAAGTTAATTTAAAAGAAATTTTCAGAAATTTACGCGGTCCACTTGAATGCGGGTGAAGAAGCGGGGGAATTCTTTCAGGAAGGAAAAACAGAATAAAAGATTTTGTAGCATTGAATTTAGAAAAAAATTAAATGAATGCGAAGCTGCAGGGAAGATGGCTCGTAGAGGAGAAATACTGAGCTGGTTATTATAGAAATATTGAAATGATTAGAAAACTAAAAGCAATTTCCTCAGCTCACTAGTAGATATCAAATCAATAAACTTTTTAAGTTAGAATTTTACGATGAAAGAAAGATCATATGCAGAACTGCATCTATAAAAAGTTCACTCCAAAAGAAGAAATGAAAACTTGCCAGAAAAAGTAACGAAAAAAGTTTCTTCATTTGACTACACGTGGCTATGCTAAGAAACCGATGCACCAATAAGCAAATTGTTTATTTGTCAACATTCGTCCAATGCAAAGCGTGCCTTTGTTAAGAAGAAGAGGTCCATTACAAACGGCTGGTTGCTGTAGAAGAAATTATTCCTAAAACACGTGTAGCGAAGGTAGATCTCTAGAATCTAGACCCCAGCAATTGCCGATATTCTCGTAAAATGAATGAAATCTTCTACGGAACCGAAAACAACCATGTACCCGTACGTAGTAGTTCGTTCTTGCAATAAGTTCACAAAGGTGTAGCAACGTACACGCATGTATGCCAAGTGTAGTTCTCAAATGTCTCGAGAATTACAGAATTAGAGAGTCCAATGTTGATAATGCTTACAAGTACGTCAATATATTTTTGAGGTTTTTCGTCAACACGTCAACATATTTTTGAGGTTTTTCGTCAACACGTCAATATATTTTCGAAATTTTTCGTCAACACGTCAATATATTTTCGAGGTTTTTCGTCAACATGCCAATATATTTTCAAGGTTTTTCGTCAACTCGTCAATATATTTTTGAGGTTTTTCGTCAACATGCCAATATATTTTCAAGGTTTTTCGTCAACACGTCAATATATTTTTGAGGTTTTTCGACAACACGTCAATATATTTTCGAGGTTTCAGCCCTCGTATACTGCCTGGGCTGTACTTCAACTCGCAAACTGAATTAATGGGAAAAGCTTGAGGTAGGAGCGATAGAGAATTCACTAGAGGAGAGAAGCGGTAAAAAACATTTTATTTTCTCAACAAATTAATCTAAACGAAAGATAATATACGCTCACAAAATACACTTCAGTAAATTGTTCATTTTACAGTGCATTCGTAGCTGTTAAACCTCAGGAGATTGGAATCAGAAAATAAAGCGTGATAAAAAACGAAATAGGGGGAGAACAACCTGCATTTACTTCAAGGAAAGTTTAATATAGATGAAAAGCTACCTGATGACGTAGTAGAAGTTATCTAAAACATTTACATGAGAATTTTAAAATTCAAAAGGTATTGAAATATTTGGAGCATTCTCCGTAGACTAAATAAATTTCGTTTGTAAATTCGTCGTTTCTCGATAACTTTCAGCTAAAATTCACGTTTGATACTGGCTTCTTCAGGAGGGAATCCTTGAAAATTGGGAATCGTTTATTTTGGGATGACCTGTATAGACCTATCCCGCATTCCTTGGCATGTACCACACACCAAGTACCACTCCGTCCCCTCCACGGTCGCCCCCACCTACCCTGGCGGGCACGGCTTCAGGTTTGATCCAGAATGAGATCCAGGACATGATGACGATGAGGCACGTGGGCACGTACGTGTGGAACAGGTAGTAGCCCAGCCGTCGCTTGAACGTGAACGACACTTCGAGACACGTGAAGTTTCCTGCAACGCGAGGTATGTTAATGAGGGCTGTTGGTGGCGGTGCGGTAATGGAGGGCTGTTGGTGGCGGTGCATGGTGGCGGTGCGGTAATGGAGGGCTGTTGGTGGCGGTGTGGTAATGGAGGGCTGTTGGTGCTGGTGTGGTAATGGAGATGTAGTAGTGGGACGATGTATTTCATTGGGGCGATGAATTAATGGTCTACTTCTATTTTATCTTCAAAACTTCCAGTGTTGAAGTCAAATTACTCCGAGCGAGAGATATTTTGTTTCCAGTTAAAATTTTGCAATCGATATTCAAATACACTATTCGCTTGCAGCGTCAGCACCAAACACACAAAAGATCTTTACGACATTTTCATCTTTTCGAAAGAAAGAAAGCCTTACCACTTCAAATTGAAACTTTTACACTTCTATTTTGACAGTCAATAAAGGGTATGTGAAATGAAGGGTCGGTGAATTTAGTCAAGAACGAATAATTACTTGTTAAATCTTTGTTTGTAATCCAATTAGATGTCACGCTGGCTGGTCAGATGACGTATTTAGCAAACATTTACTTCAACTAAAATCGTTCAGAACTTCCGAGACGGCATAATGCACACTTGCGTCAGTTTATTCCTGGGATTTTCCCCCGGTAAGTTTACAGCTAAAACTAGGCAGAAAGTAAGGAGAAGGTACATCCTCCCGTTCTTTTAATCTTCAGTGAAATTTCAGACTTCCCAATCTCCTCACGGCCCTCGGCACCCAATCAAAGACTGAACAAAGAGAACTAAGGACGCGAACCGAAAATGCTTGCAATCCAGAGAAAAAATTCAGGGCGATGCTTTACTCGATGTCGGGAGACAGCTCTCACAATAACCCCTGATCGTTATTTAAAATAACATCGAGGAACTCGGTCAGCAACACGTATGGGCTGTGCAATAACCATGATTCCAATTCTGGCCAAATTTCAATCGAGGGTTTTAGAGCCGACCACAGAAAAATGCTTCCGAAGTACAGGTAAGTGTTGGTGGAGAGCGTTCCGGAATACGATGGGGTAAAAACACGCAGTTCATAATTACCAGATTATATGTCGGGGAGTATGTACATAATGCATCACTGTCCTTTGAGCTACAGCTAGTGATGTATGTTTCAAATAAATGTTCTTTTATAAAGTGTTCTACAGAGTGTACAGAATTTCAATTTCAAAGAGCGTGAAAATGCATGCGGAATAAATGCAACTCTGCAGTATAATAATACAGTTGGTTTGTTGCTCCCCGTGCCCCTCACCAGTGTTTCACAGGAGAATATTACAGCAAGTCGCGCTGACATGCGGTAGTGTCGTAGATAGGATGCTGAAAATCGTGTCGTAAATGGATGTAATTTAAAGGAACGTAAATGTTTCATTTGATAGATCACGATATGACAGCATTTTAGTTAACACAGTTTGATTATGAATAGTTAATTTGAAAGGAAACAGAGAGGTACATTTGTGACCCACTACAGCTTCACTACAAACACACCACGCACTTTAAGATCACAAACAACACAAATAACACAAAAAACAAATAACACAAATAACACAATAACTCAAATAACACAATAACACAAATAACACACATAACACAATAACACAAATAACACAAACAACACAATAACACAAATAACACACATAACACAATAACACACATAACCCAATAACACAAATAACACACATAACACAAAAACACAAATAACACATATAACACAATAACACACATAACCCAATAACACAAATAGTATGGTATTTCCTTTTTGATAGGGTACTCGACTAGCTGACCCCGTGCCCTGTCTAAACAGAAAACTGGCATCATTGGGAATTTACAAAATATAACCGATTTCTTAAAAATTCATTTCACTACTTCTTTTCAGTGAACGTCTCGTAGAATAAGTAAGTCGAATAGTGAATCTCTGAACTCAACAAGACTGACACAAAAATGAAATCTAGCTATCCTAACATCCATTTGATGCACATTTACACATCTAAGTCAATTTGAAACTAAATTTAACGACCCACAATCACAAACATAAATTGTGACATTTTAATACACCCAATCCCTTACATATTCCTCAGGGACAATGTTCGGGAAATGAAGAAGAAGACCGCGCTCGGATTGTACCCCTGCATTTCTGAGGGGTTCTCCCGACGGCGTGCACAAAAATGCACGGGTTTTACACGCAGATAATCAAACCAAACGTGCCCTCCGAGACGCGGGGGAAATCAAACAGTTTCTAGAACCCTGCAGTCGGTGCCGCGAATCAAATGAAGCGGGAGACGAAATGAAACGAAGAGCACAATCCCGAGATGAATTCGTGCTGAGATGAACTAAAGACGCGTCGAGGGCAGCGTTCTGAACACATGCTCCTGAAAACGGCGAGGCAGATCCGAGGGAGGTCTGATCGTCTCCGTAAAGCCCTGGGCGCTGTGCAGGGCTTAGCAAGGCTATAAATTTCCTTGCATTGGAGGCTATGGCCCCACCAATNTGCCGCTCAGACCTCTGGATCTAGGGAGGCCAGTGCGCTATAGCGGTGTCCTCTTTGTGTACAGTCGTCGTTACCGATAGTGTACAGTCACCGATAGCGCTCAGCGCCATCAGGACAGACACAACATCAGTTCACACTAACACCTCCTACACACTGAAAAAAAATCAACTCCAAACGCTGCCGACACAACACCACGAAAAATAACACTAACAAAAATAACACAACCAAAAATTACACCATCTATACAAACACCACCAACACAAACACCACAAACCCAAACACCACAAGCACCGTACAACACATCCAGCACTCACCCGTACAACACACCCAGCACTCACCCGTACAACACATCCAGCACTCACCCGTACAACACACTCAGCACTCACCCGTGGAGTGCACCCAGCACTCACCCGTACAACACACCCAGCACTCACCCGTACAGCACACCCAGCACTCACCCGTACAGCACACCCAGCACTCACCCGTGGAGTACACCTGGGTGCAGTCCCCCGTCGTGTTGGAGACCAGGTCCAGCTGGGGGAGCTCGATGCTTTCGTCCACCTCGAGGGGCACCTCTGGCTCCCACGTGAAGACGAGGTCTGCAGTCGTGTGCGACACTGCACGGCGGCACGTAGGTGAGGCACGTGGGTGTGTCAGAGTTTGGTAAAATCAACTAGTGTTGAAATATTCCAACTGTTTGATGTGTGCTAATTGTGTCGGAAAAGCTGCAGTGGGGCAGAATTTTGCTACATCGGCAACATTGCTGTTGTGTGGAGTCTTTAAGTAATCATGCATCGGAAATGTTGCATGTGTGAGAACCCTGACTGAAAATGATCTGGGAACCCGCGGGCATTTTTCTATCCACCGAAGCGGCACGACTTTTCGTTGAAATTGCTGTCTGGACAAACGCGGTGTAAAATTTTACAACCGCCTCAAAAATATTGTCAAAGGCGTGTTTGATTGGGAGTTAATCAGGCGAGAACACGAGTAAAATAAATGGGGAGTGTAAAACACGACTCCTGCAATCGAAACAAAGTAAACAGCTACTACTAGAATGACCCATTGGGGCACAGCAGCTAAGCCTATTCGGCTCAGGTGGGAATGTACGAACTGATGGGAATGTACGAACTGATGGGAATGTACGAACTGATGGGAATGTACAAACTGATGGGAATGTACAAACTGATGGGAATGTACGAACTGATTGGAATGTACAAACTGATGTTTTGAAGACCCAATAGAGCAACTCAGTGAACTTGGCGCGTACTTAAAGCTGGGTTCCAGCTTAACTTTGGTGGCAGAGAAGTCCGAGCTGTACATTCTTCGGCGGGTGGGGTGGTGATGGAGGTGTAGGGTGGGGCAAAAAGGACGGACGTTTTCAAAGTGATGAAAATAAATTTTTGCATGAATTAACTCGTACACTAAATTGCCGAATTAAACGTACAAACCAGATCGCGTGAAAACAAACTCCATGAACAGCGCTGATTCATGATTGAATTTGAGTTGTCTTATCCAATGATGAGGAAAGACGGTATTTTCAGTTTTTTTCTGCCCAGAGGCTCCGTGAATGTAATAACCAGATTTCGATGCGTAAACAACACCAAAATTTCATCAACATGATGATGTGGAAAAATCTGCGCGAAGCTGCAGAGATTTTCAACGCCATGTCGCATGAAGAAAGTAAAGTTTAACATTCATTTTCAGTGTTCGTTCATTTATCATTCGTTCATTCTTTCATTTGTTCATTTAAAATTTAATCGGTAGAATTTGTTCCACACGCCAGGCATTCCAGGGCACACGGGGTGCAATTCCAGGGACGTGTGCCCATTCCAGCCTCTCTTTCAGTATTCACGAGTTTTATCCCCAGCAAATTTGGAATGAATATGATTAAATGTTCAAAATAGAATGCGAACTAACAACATGAATCCCATGGAAGAAATGGCGGCGTTTCAAGGAACTTAAGAGACCAGCTTGTCTTTTTATCCCTTCCGTGGGAGGTTTTCTGCTGAGTACGCACACTTTTGAGACGACTCTATCACTCGAGATGTACGAGCAGACTCGGGAGTGGTCCGCTGGCACCTAGAGAGGTCAGGGAAGGACGTGTGAACTAGCGTCCTGATCTATTTTTGTTTGGTTTCAAATTGAACGCACCGTGGATGATAGAACTAATTGCTCATTTTAAAATCCGATTTTATTAGTCGTCTAGCACGCCAGAATGCTTGAAAATTGAACAGAACTCAAATTATAATTAACAAAGTAAAATTGTGAAATGAGGTATGAAACTTTTCAGGCAAACGGCTCCATACACACTAAAATCATACATGGCATGTGACTAAAGTATTCAACCATTTTTATGAAACAACTTTCACACGATAATTATGGCATTTTTCACATGACATCATATCTGAAGAACTTGCAGAACATTCTAGATATTTCGAGAAAAAAATCAACTTGGTTCGGCTTGGGATTAAGCGGATAGTTACTAATGAGTTGTCGTTGCATAGACACCTGGAGGGCGTCATGCCGAACTGTCAAAGAAGTTTTAGAATATTTAGGTAAGCAAATAGTTCAGCTCCATTCTAAAGCAATATAACACAGAAAAATTTCTACGCAGAAAAATGTTTCTTCCTCTGACGTTGGTTCAATTGTTCGTATGTTTAAAGAATAAAGCTCTTCTGTTAACTTACCAAGGTCAAGGGGTTCGCGGAAGACTAATTTTCGATCTCGTCGACTTTCTATGAGCAAAATTAAGGATAAGTCCATGAAAAGAAAAAAAGAAAGAAAAATAATTTATTCCAAAGTTGGTCACATACAAAGTGTATACCTTTTGGTTTGTCAGTTAGCAAAATTACAGCTTTCAAATTAAAGCCTGGAAGTCTCGGCTACAATCTAAATACTACGAGTGAAAGTCGCGTTAAAACTTCGGATCGTGATTCTAAATTCCCTCCTAAGCACGAAAAGTGAAGCGTGATGATGACTCGCAAAGAGTTAAAAACTGATATGAAAGTTCCGGGTCACAAGTGGGAGCTAGACCCATCAATACAACACTTCACAGCAATAGGACCGAATGTTGCATACCATCAATACAGCACTTCACAGCAATAGGACCGAATGTTGCATACCATCAATACAGTACTTCACAGCAATAGTACAGAATGTTGCATACCATCAATACAGTACTTCACAGCAATAGGATCAAATGTTGCATACCATCAATACAGCACTTCACAACAATAGGATCAAACGTTACATACCCCGTAAACTCCTACGCTACGCAAACACTAAGTTGCAATTCGTGTAAGCTTTCTAAAGAACATTTTGAAGAAATGACATTCGTTTTGGAAGACTGTTATTTCGTCTGATGAAACCAAGATTGAATTGTTTGGTCGTAAGTCTGCTCATCATGTGAGGAGGCCACTAGGAACAATCTATGAAAGATATAACACCGTCTTAACTGTGAAGGCCGGAGGTGGCAGGAAAATGGTTTGAGGTTGTTTCACAGCACATGGTACCGCACGGTGCACTTTATATCGTTAATGGGAAGATGGATGGGGTCTATACAGTCAAATATAAGACGCGAGTCTCGTTCTGAGTGCGAAGCTTTTATTCCAAAAAACGTGAGTGGACATTCCAGCAAGATAACGATCCAAAAACACAGGGTAAATAAATGTCTGAATGATTTTTGAAGAACAAAACCAACGTTTACCCATGGTCTACCTAGTTTGATAGCCTCAATCTTACGGAACATCGTTGTGAATACTGAAGAAGGAAATTCATCAGAGAAGTCCAGTGAATCCTGAATAACTGAAAAAATATGCATTGAAGAATGAGCTCATATACCACTACAAGTTTGTGATCGCCTAATTTCGTCATATTGAAACCATTTCTAAACAGAAGTGGCCAATAAGGGTTCGCAACTTCAATAAATATTGAACATAGGAAACTGTTTGGTTAAATACTTTTGTTCTTCACCATAAATATTTTTTGTGTGTAGATGAGACAATATACATGTGAAAAGAGAGGTTTTGTTCAGTATTTTTGTTCTATGCAATAGAATTTATATTCTGTGCGAGTTATACGAATGTTGGCACGTTAGATGTTTCATAAATATAGAAATATCACGTGTGCAATTACGTCTGTCCTCCCACTGTACAGTTCCGTCTAAAATTAGGGAGCAAGCAATAAAACCGTAAAATTAAAATTATGTAAGCTCAATTTTCTTGAAATGTGTACTGAACGTAAACGTGTAAAGTACTAAAATTCTTAGTAAATTTCCAAGTTACCAGAAAAACTATACACGTTATGAAATTTTTGCCTATTTTTAGGTGTCCAAAATCCAGTGAAAAAATTGGAAATATAGAAGAAACTTTCAACGCATCCTTCATTCTTATAAATCATAAATTAATAAAAATATATAAAAATCACTTCGAAACACTGCAGCATTTGTGGCCAAGTCAAAACGTCGGAAAGTGAATATGGCTTTGAAATCAAAACTCGTAGAAATTGTACGAAATAAATTTTCTTCTATTGAACAAATTTCCAAAAGAGATCTATGGTTCTATGTATAAGTGTCATGAACGGAACTCTGAAACTGCATGATGAAACTTGTTGGCTAACTCCCACCAGGAAGCGTACTGCACACCCTGGCCAACTAGAGCAAGAGAGGGCAGGGCTAGGCAACTCCTAGCACATAGAGACCGTTGTCTTACAGCAGCAAACACTCCTCGGATAATTGAAGATGACGTCAGTGGTTCACGCCAGACTGCGTCCAGAAGATTGCATGAACTCGGCCTCAATGCGCGATCTCCTCGGAAAAAGCCGCTGATTTTTTAGAGGAACCGGGCAGCAAGATTGTCATTTGCGTACAAACAGAAAACTGGATAGAAGAAGACTGGAACAAAGTATTTTTCTGTGATGAATTTAATTTTGATGTATTTGAAAATGATAGTAAGCAGTTTGTAAGTTGGAGAACACGTGAAAGTTTAAAATCTATCTGTACAAAGAAGGCTTAC
>VOMN01099228.1:0-10411 GCA_014899125.1 Orchestia grillus
TGTTGTCCTCAATGTTGTCCTCAATGTTGTCCTCAATGTTGTCCTCATTGTTGTCCTCATTGTTGTCCTCAATGTTGTCCTCAATGCTGTCTGCCGATGCGGGTATTTTTCCTCGCTGAAGTTCTAGCTGTCAAAAGTTTACCCAATTAGGGGAGCTGCCACTGACATCCTAGGCCTTAAAAAGGAATATTCACTCGCCAATTGACTCAGTTCATCGAATCAAGAAGACGAATGCAACTCCTGCGGACTGTGGCAGCAAACAGAAGCTCAACCCTCATTCGCGTAAAGCTGGCCAAAATCTCGTGTTCTAAAATAATATTAAAATAAATCCGTGTTTATTATCAAGAAAATAGTTTTGACCTCACGTCTCATTTCCTGGAAGCGCATCGATTGTGCCATCAAGATCGCAATTGCGTTCGATGTAGAATCGCATCTGAAGGGTGAAGATTTTAAGCCTACGAACCTATGACGTGTTATTATTCAATGGGTTGAGAGAAGTTTCTAAGAAAAAATATATCCCGCATAATATTTCCCACACAAAACATTCCTCATCAGACATTTCACAAAAAATGCAGTGCAGAAAATATTGCTCGTAAAATGTTTCCTATAAATGGCAGTAGTAACAGTAGTAGTACATAGTAGAAGTAGTAGTAGAAGTACTAACTAGCAACGGTTCAGTGACTAGGACTACGTATTACCAAAGGGGATAGGCCATTCATTATGGACTGCAGAAAACGCGGAATTTATGTTCAAAGTATGTTCTTATACAGGAGCCCCTGCATATAGAAGCCGCAAATTAAGAATGAAGAAGAAAAAAACATAGCGAAGAAGATGCGAAAATTTAAAATAACAGTGTGCACGAAAGACAGAAGTCCCAAAGGCCTACTTATGGTTACGGGTGACCTAACATTACCCTCTGGGGATGCCAGTCTCCATGGCATACGGTTGCCAAACCTAACTAACCTAATTCTATTGTCTATCCTATGCCTCTGGAGGGAATATTTCATTAAAAAACGAGTAAAAATCGCCACAGAACGCATCTCATGAAAGTATATTCAATCACGTCCCACGAGTAATTTCTCTCACGAAATTCAGCGCCGAAATGATAAATCCCAAAATATGTACTAGAAAGGGTCCTCCACTAGGCAACCCGATAAAAACGTGTATTAAAAGTATTCCGCGAATAACCAAAGTTCTCACCACCCACCACGGACACTGCCGATGCAAAAAAATAAAGAAGCTTCATGTTAAATTAAAAAAAAAACGAATTTGAAAGACTGTTCGCACTGCAAAAGTGCAGTTTGTCTGTGCAGGAGCAGGCAGTATTGATGTGAAGTAGCAGAGCGCAAGTAACAGCTAGTAACAGAAGCAAGGACTTCTACTTCTGGATCATTGCCGCTTTTTCGCGACCATCAGAAGAGACTAATAAAAAGCCATCGGATAATGAGGCCTATCATCAAAGGCAATGTCAGTGCCGAGGCTTTTTCGAGCGGCCGTAATTAATACAGGACACCAAAGAAGTGAGCCGGCCGAGGGTTGTCTCTATCCCCAGAGTCCGATCTGTAAAACAGACACGCTCTCCAAGTCAATGTTCTCCAGATAATTCTATCAAAAATTTCGCCCACGAAAAGTTAATCAATGTTCTCAAGAAACGCAAGAACTTTGCCAACGACTTATGAGCACTGCATGAAAGTTAGTAATTACACGGGAGAAATTCACTTGGAGTTCATTTTCTGGGATGATGGATAACAACAGCTCGAGGAGTCGAAGCTACGAGCTGTTCTGCTTCTTTGATGTTCGAAGGAGCAAGTTAAGGGAAGAGTGAAAGGTTTATCTAGGATGTTTATTTTCAAACTTTAAAATTTAATTGTAGCCATGAACTAATTATGGCAAGAACGTAATAACCTTCAAACTGACGAAGTTGAAGAGTGGAAGTGACGGACACACACGAGTCTCAACGTGACACTGATTTTCAATTTTTTGGGGTACACTAAGAAAGGAAGTTTATCGACGTTGCCGAAATCTGATTAAGGAGAAGAAACTGATTTAGGGTATTAAAAACTTTTGGCGACTTGTTAGAAGTCACTGATACAGCCCATTACAGAAAAAATATTACAAAAACTTCGAATTGAGTATTTTTTCTAACATATCTCACACGGGAGAGTCAAAATTGCAAAGATTTCGTCTTCTTCAAAAGGCGCTTGATTAAATGCTCGCAAGCAACGACTGCAGTCTTTAATTAAAAGTGAAACGGTCTATCACGGAGCTCATGCTGCCAGCCTAAGAACGCGTGAGGCAAGCGTCCAAAGAGCGCTTGTCCTTCTAAATATCTTCATTAAGTCCTTGGCAAATTCTTGCAGCTCCAACGAGTCTAACTTCTCGCGACAAGCTTTGACCGAAATGTCCCTCGAATGGGGCAGAGCGCCCTACAAAGCAGGCGCTCCCAACGCTTTGCTGTGTGCTACACGAGCTAACGGGCCCTAGACGAACCCTTGCAACGCCCAAGTTTTGCGCTTCCAATCGGTTAGAAGTGCAGTCTGCCAGCGCGAGTAATTTTACGTATCAGAAGTTTGGAGCCGAACATCGCCGCGCGTTCTGGTGCAAGTACGAAACTAATTCAAAATATTTTCAGAACGATGTGGAAAATATATTATATTAGGCGGGAGTCAACGTTTCATAAATGATGCTTTTTAATCAAAATACGTGGTACCGAACGATATTAATAAAAGAAATAAACTGTAATTACAGTATTTCTACATAAAGTCTACATGTACGCGGATGGAGACAGAACAAACACGACCACCAACTCGCTGATTTTAGATTTAGGAATCTTGCGGAAGAAAATTCATCGTGCGGGAATCGTGCCCTTTTTAATTCATAAATTCATAGTTAACTGATATTTCCAGTTCGACCTGACGTATTTCCAGCGTCACGTCTTACAATAGGGGCTGGTGAACTGATGCAAGAAGGCAGATGTTGAGAAATACTAATTGATTATTACGAGTGTTCTATCATCAGTTCTCCAAAAAAGAAACACGTCCTGAAAAGTCGAGGAAGGACTCGTAATATTTTGTTTTGTAACTGAAAACCATCCAACTGAAAAAATAGGCATCGCCATTCGTTTTTTTCTCATAATTCGCGCAAATTACTGGAAAATCACAGTTTTTGCCCGCAATTTGTGCTTCGACGTGTTGAAGGAAGTACCTTTTCTTCCAGTGGAAATTTTCAGCAGCAAATTTTCATTTGAGCTTTCAGCAAATTTTCAGTTGATGATGTGCAGCAGCACATCAACTTTTCTCTATCATTTGCCGCAGCCTCGTGGGATCAGTGAGAAACAATTCCGTGACGAAAACAACGAACTCTTACGTTCCCAAGACTGATGAGTCGAGGAGCTTCCATCTGGATTCGATTTGCTAAAGCGGCGGCAATGAAAGTGGGGATGCAGCTCTTCTATATTACTACTACTACTACAAACCAAATGAAAGCTTGTGCCATTTTTCCATCTCGTTATTGAAGCGGACGAGTACGATACGATGTCGATTTCTCAAGAGGAACATAAAGTGGGCAAGGCAGCCAGAGAATCGCGTAGATCTTCGGCCTCTTCTTGGCGGTAATGCAGACGCTTTATCATTGCTTTGTGCACAAAAGCCAGTCTTCAATAAAGCTTCATCTTCCCGCCCCAGACATAGAACGCAAAACTCGCCAGAACAATGGCGAGCACGTAAATTGAGACTCGCAACTGTACGAACGTAGCTTTGGGAACATTTAATGAATATTCAGGGCCAGAAATAAAGGGAATGCGTGCATTCATTGTGCGGCTCCATAAAACATTACCTTGCGAAATATAATTCGTTGTAAAATTGGGTAGAAGTGTTGCGCACATGAAGGCGTCAGTTGTCTTCTCTTCCTGGATGTGTACTTCTAATTACAGCCTGGAATGAAATAGAAATAGCAACTCAATGAACTTCAACTTAGAATACTGGAAGCAATCTTAGTGTACTTTAGTAAGAGCTACAAGAGGCTAAAAAAGAATTACCTGCGAGGTAATTACTTTCTCTTTCTTTGAAATGTAGTCCATTTCACTGAAATGATTACTTATCATATATTCAGGAACACGCGTGCTCTACACACAAACCTACATGGTTTGATATTTGTGTGATACAGCAGCGCATCTATTGAGATATTGCTTTTAAATACTTCATCTGTGCTCTAGAAAACCGTCGCATTTCTGTGAGTTTTGAAATTACTTCATTCTGCTGCAGCAGGCTGGTCGAAGTGGCTCTACACGCAGCCGCCTCGGGAGTACTGTCAAAGAAGAGACCGAGAGGCAAAGGGTCGGTCAATATTCCTAATATTATTCCTCAAGGAATACTCAAAAAGCCTCTGCATAAAGGCCCGCGCAATGAAGACGCGGTGTGTTTCAGATACGGCGCCTGTTTGCCGGCCGAAGTCGGAAATTTTTGGGAAAATATTCGCTATTTTTATAGTCACGAAATGAGGAGCTGCATCACTGCAGAAAAGTTCACACTAAAATTTTCACGCTTCGACCTGAAACACAGCTTATGTCTTTCGTGCAAAACTGAAACCAAGATCAATAAATAAAGGCAAAATTAACTAAAAATATCAATAACTTTTTCGGAATGTAAAACACATATCAAGAAGTACGAACGCTAACTGGAAAACTTACAACACGAACAAGGTAAAGCGTACCAAGTTTGCGTCTCAGATTACCTGCTTTCCGAGCAACTGTTCTTCAAGATAAAAAGCTTTAAAAACACTGCCATACTAATACAACGAACGTATTTTGCTTTTCCTGTTTGTATAGTACAGAGTAATAATATACATAACATATATATATATATATGTATGTATATATATATATGTATATATATATATGTATATATATATATATGAATACTATACAGAAGATAGGATCGTTCTGGATGAATAGGTCCAAAAACCTTCACGCTGGTCATAGCTACAAGCCTTTTGCTTCTTATGTGATGCATCCGGCGCATATGTGATGCATCTGGCGCATATGTGATGCATCTGGCGCATATGTGACGCATCAGGTCCATAAACGCATCTGGTACATAAGCCCATCTGGTACATAAACGCATCTGGTACATAAACGCATCTGGTGCACAAACGCATCTGGTGCACAAACGCATCTGGTGCATAAACGCATCTGGTACATAAACGCATCTGGTGCATAAACGCATCTGGTACATAAACGCATCTGGTACATAAACGCATCTGGTACACAAACGCATCTGGTGCATAAACGCATCTGGTGCGCAAATGAGAGCTACAGGGTCGGCAAGACCTCGTGGCCGGCCGCTAACCGATCGCTGCAAGCACCGGCAGCACTCCCTCGCAGATTTTACGAGTAAAAAAGCTGCTTAGAGAGCCTAGTCCTCTACAATTAACTGATTACTCACAGTGCCCAGCGTACGTTAGAGGTCTGTTCCTGTTATTTCAGCCAAAATTCGTCCGCAGGCCGAGTCCCTCTCGCTCCATCTTTTAAAATTTCATCTCACCATCACCCTCACATTCACCGAAGGCCGTGCTTGCCACGGTCGTTGCTTGCTATTTCTCTTCTTCTGTCTAAGTTTCCTCGGTAATCTATGGCTCTTCTATCATTGTAAACTCACAATAAATGAAAACTAGAAACTCAGGAGAAAAAAGTTCTCCATAATCTGGTATTTCCACATTAGAAGAGAAAAGATACCAGTTCAGTCATTAGTTATCGAATTCATTCATTAGAATTTAAATTTTTTCTCATCATCCTAGTTATGATGAAATGTTTCTACAAAATTTCCTATTCAAACCAAGTGTTCAAATGAATTCAAACATGAAATTTTTTAAGACTGTTTAGGAGGAAATTGGCAAATACACTGCTATGAATAGCTTGCACTGGTAAGCAGAAGCACTGGTAAGCAGATGCACTGGTATGAATAGCTTACAACTGGCGGAATTTCAAACTCGAGACACCGACCGATAATGAACTCCTGGAAGTTCAGACTGAAATTTTAATGCGCTTTGCCATTTTTGATCAAATGGCTGAAATATTTCAAGTATCAGTAAATACGATCCTCTTTTCGAGTGTCAGAGTTTCGGAAATTAGAAACTTGCGCACTCAAATAGAAGATGTTTACCAGCTCTAAGATGGCATTTGACGTCTCTGAAATCTGCCCCGTGGAGTTATTGCCTTGTTTTCACGAACGGAATCCATGATACACTTCTCTCCACGCAATGATCGCTCTGGCACGAGATGCATGTTGCATACTGGGGGCAAACACATTCCGTGTTTATCATGTATGAACACATCGTCCAACATAGGATGAAAAACCAAAGGAACACATGCTTCACTGGAGGTATCACCAGGGGAACACATCCGGGAGTGTTATTGAATGAGTACCTCAATAATGACATCAAACAGGATTCTCACAAAATTATTCTGAGAAGAACACCTGCAGACATTTGAGTTAGCGTTCTTTTACAGATACTGAGTGCCATGGGCAGCGCTTTAGGTACAATTGCAGTGTGATATATGTAACGTTTTCTGTCTCGGTCATTGAGAACCAAATGAAGTACTTGACATTCCTTCATGAAATACTGTACAGTACTTTGTGTAATGCTCGACAGTACCTGGGGTACTGTCCGTAGATGCAATTGCAGTGCTATCATAATATTACCTCACAAAACATTGTTGAAAGAGCATGATTCTTAATCGCATCGAGTACCTTGAAATTGATTTCTACATCAGTCCCTGAAGTGACAATATTAGATAGCGAAGTCACTCGTTATCAGGACAATAACCCTGAAGTGACGATATTAGATAGGTAAGTCACTCGTTATCAGAACAACAACACCGAAATGGCAGGGAAGCTCACTAGAATCTCGTGAAAAAAGCTGTAATTGAGCACTTGTTATTCGTGAAAGCGAGTGTTTTCGCCAACAAAGCCTGGCAGGATGCATTGACGACCTAATTATCGTGCGTGGGCCTCGACTGGTGCGCACCTCGGTGTCGAACAACGGCAACTGCACAGGAAATGACCATCGCAAAGAGACGGTTCGTTTCTTGCTCATTTAACGCTCCAATTAATCATCCAGTCAATAATAGTACTCGAATAACGAAAATAATAAATACAATAATGATAATAATAAAAAATCATACTATAAATATAGTGTTAAGGAAAATAATTCCCCATCAGGTTGCTTTGGTTCTAATAAAACAACTACATGCAATGGAGACTCGTAGACGTGCTTGGCGACTACGAGCATGTGGGGACTCGTAGATGTACTTGGTGGCGATGAACTTGTGCGGACTCGTAGATGTGCTTTCAACATATAGGAAAAAACTCGAGAACTCAAGTGAAGTATTTTTCTTCCTTAATAACACAGCCTCTAACATATTTCTAACAGCTGGTTTCAATTTTACTCAATTTAACTTCAGCTTTTGAAAATAAGATTAAAGAATCTTTTCTGGATGAAAGAATCCTGTACGGGAGAATCTGGATTAAAAACTGAATTTATCTTTCCTCCCCTCACATCAACAGTTTTGCGTCGTGTGCTGATGACACAATTTCAAACACAATAAATGCTGGCCGTGGTGCGTGCGCGCGTCATCATGCAGTGAACAGCGCGTAAGGCGGTAGTGTGTACGTCATCATGCAGTGAACAGCGCGTAAGGCGGCAGTGTGTACGTCATCATGCTGCTCTGGAAGTGCAGACTCGCTAAAAAGACAGAGCGAAAAAGGTGGGAAAATTAAAAGAATCAAAGAGCCCGAAAGGTAGAAGTCCTGAAAGCCTATCTACAGCTGAGATAACCTAGCAATGCTCCCCTGGGGACGCTACTCCCCATAGCATGGGATGGACAAGAGTACTGAGTCATGTTAACATTTGAAAGGAAATTTTTCAACTTTCTAGCTTGGATTTTGCCCGTCGCAAGTCACAGATATTTTTCCCGTGTCACAGGGGGATTCGGTCGAGGGCCCCGACTTCGCCTGACGCTCCCTGGCCGCACGAAGCGTCCTGTAAAATAGAAACTTTCTTATAAATTCCATCGCAGTTCGCGTACAGTCCATCGTAGGGTTTTCAATGCCTCATAACTACTGACGCGAGAGCGATGTGAGGAATGGGAGGTTAAAGCTTCATTTCCCGAGAGAAATACTTAGTTCTTCAGTGGAAATTCGCGTGCTCAGCAGAGAATCGAACATTGGTTTCCCAGTCATGAGCGGAATGCTTTACCATTGCGTTATGGAGACAAGATTTAACAACAATCCCTGGATTTATTGGAAAAAATTCGGACACCAGTTGTTAGGAATAGTAGTAGTAAAAAATAGCAGAACTTCAGTAAGTGAGATTATCTAGCACCGACCAGAAAAGACCACTTAGAATGGACTTCGGAGAACGGGAATCTATGCATAAGGTGTGTTCCCAAACAACATCCCATGTCCATAGAAACAGCAAGTTATTAAGGAAAAGGAAAAAAACATGAAGAATGATCAGCGAAGCATGCATGAAAATGGTAAGAAGCAAAATGAGCACAATAGATAGAAGTCTACAAAGCCTAGCTAAAGTTGAGGTAACCTAACGGTGTCCCCCTGGGAATGCCAGTCCGCGTAGCATAAGATAGACAAACCTAACCCTCTAGACTTAGGCTTCCTTTCCAGCAACATCGCGTTTCTTTCCCAAGGAAGCACTCCACTCGGAATCGAACCCGGGACTTCCCGAATGGAAGACGAGCACGATACCACTTGCACAACGACACCCTCGTAACATGGATGCCGAGTTTCCTGAAACTGTTTAGTCACGTGAGCCCAAGGTTCACTGACGTCGATTTTTTGTGTTTACAAATTTGGTGATCATATTAATTTTACTTCTAATCTAAACCAGCACATTCGAATAATGAACACAAATTTCAAAAAACATTAAAACTTGTAGTCATATATTTTTCCGCTCTGGTTAGGCAAGGTTAGATGATCGCGTGTACCATACATGGCGCACGTCGCAGTCTCAGACCTAAACGTAAAGCATTGGAATTGAAAACTCGCGTCTCCGTTGGGCGGAAGCAGGCACCTCAGATCTATGCATGTAGCAAGACGCTACGAAGGATCCTGTTGACATAGCATCAAAAATGCGCCTCCACGAGTTCTATTTGTCGAGAATACTGGTTAGGAAAGTACAAGTAAAGAATAAAATTTTACATATCATATGATCGCTTCAGGATAAACGCTCAGATATTGGTATTGCCGACGGATTTCATTACTTTAGGGCGCTTGTATGTTATAAAGTGAAATTGCTTATCTATGTTTTCTACTAAATCATGTCATTATTTATTTCAGCTGATAGTTGGATTTAACCCAGAACGTTCTAATAAGTGCTTAAAATTTATTTTCCACTATATTTTTCCATGAATAACTGCAGGACGCGTTACTGTCTACGAGTACACGCGGCAAACTCGCAGTAGATGACTTGCAATAACGAGAACATTAACATTCACTCGCATCAGACATTCACGAAGAGACATTCAACGCTGCTTCAGAGAAGCTGGCAGACTGCCGTATGATATTCAGGGGCTGAGTCGAAAATGAACACGAATCGAGTTATTGATGAACGTAAATAGGGTTGAAAATCGCATGGACGCCTTACTCATGTCATGAAAGTTTTGGCTGAGAAAAAGAAAACAATGTGTAGACACAACTCTTTATAAAATCATTTATACGAATGAATACTTAAAATCAATAAAAAATGAACTATTTCAATAATCCTTTTGATTTTAATCATACATTTGTAAAAAAACATTATTAGCTGTGTTTTTAGTCGTCCTTCTTTAAATTAAAATATGCAAGCGGAATCTCATTATTTTTAATCATGAAAATTAAAATAGAAAATTTACAATGCGTTTTATCATCACATGGCCCCCTAAAATTTTTCATGGGAATCTCAACAGGTTTCAATATAAATGCAATATAAAAATACACATTACTAGTTGGCTGGAATATGGGATACTCAGATCCACCTCGTGAGGTCAGTTGTTGGGTCAGCAGCTGAGCTCTATTTGTTGACTAGCTAATCTTTAAGCTCAAAAGTTTAGAAGCTTCGGTAATAAATAAATAAAATCAAGTTGATACTTGAGGAATTTGGCTCACAATTCACAACACTGTACGGAACACAACAAAAAAATATAGGCGCACTGGGCAGGACTCTCGGCCCACCTTAGGTGCCTCAGAGATGTTTCGGCCTTCACGCTCGGGCCACAATGGGGTGCCGCCGTTCACGGTCACAAATTGTGAGCACAAACTTGTCATTACGCGAAATCTCAAGTAACACCTTCAGGTAACACATTCAGGTCACACATTCAGGTCACACATTCAGGTCACACATTCAGGTCACACATTCAGGT
>VOMN01099229.1:0-10595 GCA_014899125.1 Orchestia grillus
TAGCGAGGTTGTGACGCTAGTGGGATGCTGCTCCTCTCAATGTCGCAGTGTTATTGCGATTTTATTATGTTATTGCTGTGTCATTGCGATTTTATTTTGCAATGTGATGGCGATGTCATCGTATTCTTCATTGTGTTTCGATTGTTGTGAAGTTATTGCGAAGTTATCTTTTGTTCGTTGCGGTGCTATTGTTGGTGAGTTGCCGAGTGCTGGCAGTGATGGCCACCGTTCATGGTGCGTGATAGGAGAGATAAGATACTCTTCATTCTAAATAAAAAACTCATTTCTAGGTAGACCTCTCCTGCACTGCGCCTCAGTAGCCTCGATTAATTAGTATTTAATACCACGCAAATGCAAGTGTGTATTATTAGGTATCATTAATCAGTAAGTAATTTATCGTGCGTTTACCGTCATTTCGAAAAATTCCGGGTTCGATCCCGGGTCAAGGCTACGGCTAGATTTCAGGTGGTCATCGAGCACTTTCCCTGGGACAAGGCGGTTAACCCTTTTATCGTCTGTGTGAATTTCAATAGCTGCTTTCACAAGGCGCTGCTCGTTGTTCGTACGAAACTAAATGCAACCTTATGGTATATGCACATAAGGCTGCAGTTAGTTCTTCATACGAAACTTAATGCAGCCTCATGGTATATGCTCATAAAGCTGCAGTTAGTTCTTCGTACGAAACTAAATGCAGCCTTATGGTATATGCACATAAGGCTACAGTTAGTTCTTCGTACGAAACTAAATGCAGCCTTATGGTATATGCTCATAAAGCTGCAGTTAGTTCTTCGTACGAAAGTGAATTCAGCTTCGGGGCATATGTACATGAGCTCCAGCTCGGCTTCCGTACACAGCTAATTGCAACCCCGTTGCCGATGTAACTATCTCCGTAACACAGCAAGCCTTGAACCTTCGAACCTTTAATTCCCGCTGCACTCAGGTTTACAAGCGGGCACAGGCGAGGCCGGGTAACCACCAGTAAGCCCTGTTACTCCGGGGTAACCGCCATTAAACCCTGTTACCCTGGGGTAACCGTCATTGCAAGCCCTGTTACCCCGGGGTATCCGTCATTGCAAACCCTGAAGTTTCCTTTTTTTTCTCTTTCTTTCCCTGATGCCCTTCCCCCTGCATGGAAGAATCCTGAGCCTCACCGCAACTCTGCGTGGCAAACACGGCCAAAATTGTTTCTTTTCTTGACCGTCATCGCGAAGGAAGGAATGGGCAACAAACACGGCGCATTCATTGCAAGACTTGTTTATTTGGGGAAGATCAAGAGTGACATCATAATAGTGACATCACAGTAGTGACATCACAATAGTGACATCATCACAAGTGTGTCAATGGTTGTCAACTATTTGAATTACAAAGAGCCATTATTACGATTCTAAAGAAGATATGTGCGTGTGCCTGTATGTGTGACTGTGTACGTTTGTGTGAGTGTGTAACAGGAGAGAGTAAGTCCGAGATGAAGATGCCGTAGATTCGGGAGTCTGGAGTCTGGAGTCTGGAGTCTAGTAGCCGCTGACGATCATGGCGGCCAGGGTGCCAGTGAAGGCAGCGTTGTAGTCGCAAGCAACTTCGTTCTTGACGTAGTCGTTACGGTCATCAACGTAAACGTCGCTCTGGGGGGAGAGAGGACGTAGGATATGTCATTTATGGGCACGATGAAAGGACGAGCCTTATTTATGAAACGTGAGCGATAAAACGGGTGAGACGGGTCTCACCCATGAACGGGTGAGATAAAACGGGCTTCGGGGTGCGTGCACCATAAAAAATAAGTGTCGTTTATGGGCACGTGCTCCATAAAAAAAGGGCGGTTTATGGGCACTTGCACCATAAAAAATAAGTGTCGTTCATGGGCGCGTGCTCCATAAAAAATAGGGGCTGTTTATGGGCCCGTGATTCAAAAATGAATAAGCGCGGTTTATGGGTGAGTTCCACACTGAAATTTCAGTGCACCGTCGGACCGTGAAATGTACGATGTCGTCACCAACAGCGAAAAACAGCAAAACTAAAAACATTTCTAACTGATTTTGCGAGGAGCTGGGAAGCCGTCACGCTTCATCGCCGTGTCTCGTGATTTGTGTGAATTTTAAGTATTTATAAATTTTGTGAATTTTATAAATGTTATGTATTTTATGAATTTTTTAATTTTATGAATTTTATGAACTTTGTGAATTGTATGAATTGTATCCCTGAGCCAAAGTTACCTCGCAGCAACAAGCGCTCATTTTTACCGTCGTTTTGGCAAACAATTTTCCTTTGCAGTGACCACAGCCTCCGCAAAAACGTAAACACCACAACTTGCAGTAAACGTTCAAGCCGCGCCGGGCCTCTTCCCATTTCATTGTAAATTTAAAGCGTGAAATCCTCAGTGAAAAAAAACTACCCCAGAATCGCGGGTCTCACACCTGCCCAGGCAAGGACGAGTGAACTTTGCACGTTGCTTTTGAGTTTCTCAACTTCTCGCAACTTTCGCAACTTTTTGGACCGGTAAACTCGTCAAAACTTTGAGTTAAAAGTGAAAAGTTTGCAATGAGTTTATTCGAGTGCCCCCGACTTCTCTCTCGGCACAAGCCCACCTTCACGGAGTGTGTTGATGCATGAAGGTAAGTAAACTAAATCTATTTCAAAGCTACTCATTTTTATCTGGGAACTTGCATGGGAATGATTGGAGTCCATGCTTAGAATGTTTCTAAACTTGAGTAGAATGTTCAGAACTTAAGTGGAATGTTTGGTAATGATGTAATAGAATAATGGTTTTATACGGAAAAAATGCTTCCAAAATTCAGTTATAAAGATAACAAAATTCAGATAGTACGCTTCCAAAATTCAGTTAGCACGCTTCAGAATTCAGCTATCACGCGTCCAAATTCAGTTAGCACGCTTCCAAAATTCAGTTAGCACGCTTCCAAAATTCAGTTAGCGCGCTTCCAAGTTCAGTTATCACGCTTCCAAAATTCAGTTATCACGCGTCCAAATTCAGTTCGCACGCTTCCAAAATTCAGCTATCACGCTTCCAAATTCAATTCACCCGCTTTCGAGCCAACATAAAACGGAATATTTCCAAGACCGGACGACGCCCTCACCTGGTCGGGGCCGCCGACCACAGCTCCGTACAGGGTGTGGGGGTTAGGTCCAGACTGGCTCTGGGCCCAGCCGTCGGTGCACGAGTCGGGGGGGTAGGGGCACGAGCTGTTGGGGGAGAGGTCCATTGTGAATTACGAATTGTCCTTAACGTAAATGCCGAGAATAATTTCTGGAAATACTGATGCACACTGGCATTTCGCTTACGCCATTCTGAGACCAGAATACGCCGGGACTTCTCGATGAGGATATTAAAATTTTGGTTAAGTTTTGGATACGTTCGCTCGTGGGCACGAGGCATTTTAACACATTGACTCCGATTCTCCACATAGGTAAATTTGCATGCCGACAAATATCTCTACTGTGAATTTAAAAATGAAGGATTTTGGTTTCAAAAATTTGATTACTCTATTAATTTTCTTTCTAATCAGAACTAGCTTATTCGATTGATGAACACAAATTTGAAGAAAACTCGAAAACTTGTAATTATACATGATAGTGCTTTGGTTACATTAAGTTAGGTTAGATAATCGCGTGTACCATATTTGACCCACTTCGGAGTCAACGTGTTAATGTACCGCATAGATTTAAGCCACAAGGCATTTGAAAGCCACTCTTGTGCTGTGGCTTTGTAGTGTCCGAATGAAGTTTCTTTCGTTGCCTTGTGAATTACGGGGGACTTCTTTAAATCATATTGGATTTCTTGTAATTACTGGAGATTTTTTAAATTACAGGAAATCTCTTGGGATAACATAAGATTCCTTTAAATTATAGGAAATTTCTTCAAATTACAATGGCTTTCTTTAAAACACAAAGCACATAAAAACTGGTCTAGCGCTGCGTGTGCAGTGTCGGAAGAACATTTCTGACGCGTCCTCTTCCCTAGGTTTGGTTCCCCCGATCTTCTTGCGTTGCTATATCGACCTTAGGCCTGGAACGACTGCACTAAATCTAAATTGCGTGCACGAGAGGCTCTTGATCTAAGTTCTTCGGACCAAAATGGAGACGTGTACGAGCATCCGAGGTATGATGTATTAGAGGGTACAACTCCGTCGTCATTGGATCGTAGGCAAATAAATCCATTGAAGTTCATTTGCCCAGCATTAGCATACGTGACCCTCCGACATTTCGCGTTTTGCTTTCCAGTCTAACTTTTTTTCGCCCCTCGACGATAAATTTGCAAAATTATTGACAGAAAACATTGGCTGGCTAAAACAACGGATGGGAATACATGCACCGGCGAGAAAGTTAGGTTATGTTAAGACGGTCGTGTACCAGTGATATACGAGTGGTGTACAAGTGGTGTACAAGTGGTGTACAAGTGGTGTACAA
Organism: Orchestia grillus; assembly: GCA_014899125.1. Classification (NCBI taxonomy): domain Eukaryota; kingdom Metazoa; phylum Arthropoda; class Malacostraca; order Amphipoda; family Talitridae; genus Orchestia; species Orchestia grillus. The sequence goes on from VOMN01099229.1 coordinate 4,420, forward strand.
GTGGTGTACCAGTGGTGTACCAGTGGTATACCAGTGGTGTACCAGTGATATACGAGTGGTGTACCAGTGGTGCACCTGGTGTGCCAGCTCACCTGGAGCGGTGGTGGGGTCGCAGAGGAGGGTTGGTGCCGAATCCGACCACGTAGGAGTGTCCGATGGAGCCGAGAGCGTAGTTGACCTGCTGAGCAGCCCAGTTGCGGTTGGTCGAGGCGTCCACACCAAGGTCGGCGGCCTGGGCAGGAGGGGGAGGGATTTGAGAATTAGGGGAGAGTGGAGGGGAAGGTTTAGAGGGGAGGGAATAAAAATTAAGGGGAGAGTAAATGAGTGGGAGAGGAATAGGCGTTCTGATTCTGTAGCTAATGGTGTCCAATGCCATTAATTAAATTCTAATATGGGGGTATGTAATAGTAACGTATCCATATGGCATGGTATCTTGAAAGCAATCAAAACACAACTCTAACTACGTACAAAAACCCCCTTGAAAGCAATCAAAACGCAACTCTAACTACATACAAACCCCACCTTGAATCCAATGAAGGCGACGTTGAGGGCCTGTCGGAGGGAGCCCCACTGGTCGATGAAGACCATACCGCCGGGGGTGTGGGGGAACCCACGGATGTCATTCATGAAGCCCTGGACGGCGGACGTGTACTGGCCTCCGAACTCTTCAGCGTACAGGATCTGCAGGGAGCGGTTTAGGTTTGGTAGTGACAGGAGCACCGGGTGGGCGTAGCTTGAGGTTTAGGTTTGGTAGTAATAGGAGCACTGTGTGGGCCTGGCCTGAGGTTTAGGTTTGGAAGTGACAGGAGCACCGTGTGGGCGTGGCCTGAGGTTTAGGTTTGGTAGTGACAGGAGAACCGTGTGGGCGTGGTATGAGGTTTAGGTTTGGTAGTGTCAGGAGCACTGTGTGGTCGGGGCCTGAGGTTTAGGTTTGGTAGTGACAGGAGCACCATGTGAGACTGATGGGTCACCAGGGGTGTTGGTGGTACAAGTAAAGGCTAACAAAACATACTGCAATTTTGATATGGCTACGAATTCGAAGCTTCCATAGCGATTCCAAATAAAATTAATGAAACCGTCAAATTGTCAAATCAACTGATAGAGCAATATTTCTTGACGTACGGAATAGGAAAGGGTGTCATGTAAGACCATATTGTCAACAATACGGAAGCAAATACAATAGAAGCAAATAGAATAGAATTTTTAGCTTTGCAGCCGCTCACTGAATTCTGAATCTTCATGTGTCTGACCAATCAATTTATTGAAGAAACTTTCATAGTTTCGACTCATGTATTTTTGTGGTATTTTATTAATCACTGCAGCAGTACATATGGTTCCCATTTATACAGGACAACCATACACGGCACCATGGCAATCATTGCTTTTTACTGAAGGACCCCATTCATCAGCTAATTGATCTTCGTTAGTAAGTTCATGTTAATGAAGTTTTTCGGAGTAGAACTTCCAGCAAAATGTCCGTACAGTAGACTACATCACTTGACTTCATCGCGTCATGTTTGTGAAGGGATTCGGAAACTACCATAGTCCAATTTATTGATCTCCGTAAGCTTTAATATGTATAACGAACCTCAGATTAATCTCTCCCTTCAGAATTATAATGGTGCTTCAAGATGGAGTCAAAATTCAAGATAACCATTCATGATTCCCGTGAACTTGCATACAAGCTCGCCCAGACTCATGACTCAGCGCCGTCCCTAAAACCACACGCCTGAAATTCTCCGTACACTTAATTCTCCGTACACTTAATTCTCCGTACACTTAATTCTCCGTACACTTTATTCTCCGTACACTTAATTCTCCGTACACTTAATTCTTCGTACACTTAATTCTTCGTACACTTAATTCTCCGTACACTTAATTCTCCGTACACTTAATTCTGCGTACACTTAATCCAAAAGAAAACTATCAATTGCCGTTAAAGAGCACCCACCTGGGCGCCAGAGTTCTTGTTGTCCCACCCAAAGCCGTAGCCGGAGTCGCCCACGCCGAACTCGTCCCAGAAAGACTTGGCTTTGGTCTCGTAGGTGGAGTCGCCGGTTGCCTTGAAGAGCCACATGGCGCTCCAGGCCAGCTCGTCCTCGTAGCCGCTGAACGACCTGAGTGTCGGGGGGACTTGCGTCAGGGGACTTGCGTCAGGGGACTTGCGTCAGGGGACTTGCGTCATGGGACTTGCGTTAGNGGGGAGGGGGCTTGAGTAGGCTGGGGAGGGGATTTGGGTAAACTGGAGAGGAGACTAGGGTGAACAGGGGAGAAGATTTGAGTAAACTGGGCCATAACGATTGCTTGTACTTGAGCTGTGCCATAAAGAAAGCCGAATTGGAATTCGGTGACACTTTCGTGTTTTGAAGTTAAACTTGCTTATGTCATTCCTGCTTTCTCTTTCTCTCTTTCTCTCTCTTTCCTCGGATTAATGGAATATAGTCGTCATAATAGTGTCCAATAAGAGGGTTTTCTGTCACCGCGAGTAAAATGAGTGCTGGCACCTAGGCAAACCATTAACCATTGAATTATAACAGGGTTTTCTGTCACCGAGAGTAAAATGAGTGCTGGCGCCCTGGCAACCCATTAACCATTAAACACAAGAATGGTTGGTTGGTACACCGGCGCCCTAATGCGGAAACAACAGGTCTAAAGTGCCAGTCGACCCATTCAATTTAACTTTCAAAAAGCACCGCTGTCGTTCCCGGACGACCCTAGTAATGAATAATCCAGCATAATTTTAAATTCTTCCTGCTTCGTTCAGAAGAAGGGGGATCATGATCCAGAGTAGGGTATAAAACTGATCTGCGCTTTTAACTAAAGTGGCTGTAAACTTAAACTAGAAGAAGTGGTTCCTCACTGGTAGAAGTTGGCGGCAGCAGGGATGGAGACGTGGTACATCTGCCTGTAATTGTCAGCGAAGTCGAAAAGATCCTTGGCGGCAGCAAGGAGGGTTGACGAGTAGGAAGCGTCAGAGCTCTGTGAAGAAACGACGAAAATAGTCAGAGGTCTGTGAAGAAACGACGTAAAAATTCAGAGTTCTACAAAGAAACGACAAAAAGAGTCAGAGCTCTGTGAAGAAACGACGTAAAAAGTCGGAGTTCTACAAAGAAACGACGAAAAGAGTCAGAGCTCTACGAGCTGTTCGCTAACCTGTTTATTTACCCCATGCCAGACCGGCTTGTCCTACACATACTCCTGACGAGCAGGACCTACAGTCAGCCCTCGCATAGAGCGATGTCAGTTAGAGCGGTGTCGTTTAGAGCGGGCATCAAGCGGCACGGAAAACATGTGCGTTATAACCGGCGGCACCCCAGTGTGGCCAGGGCATGAAGGCCCGAACGTTTTCAAGATATTCAAGATATTCATAATAAGGAAGTAGAGCGTGTTGTGAGAAACCAATCCGACGAAAGAGCGGCTGCTTCCTCGAACCACTCTAGCGCTCTATGTTGAGAATGACTGTATACCTGGCAGGCACACCTGCTGGTATATCTAACGAGCACACCTCCCAAGCACAACTGACAGGTACAACTGACAGGTACAACTGACAGGTACAACTGACAGGTACAACTGATAGGCACAACTGACAGGTACAACTGAAAGGTTGAAATACTCACGGCAAAGACGATGGAGGCAGCGGCCAGGGCAGCGGCGGTCTCACCGGCCAAGTCAGAGCCTGTCGTAACACGAGGGCTAGTTAATGCTTGATAAGGGCTAGTTAATGCTTGATAAGGGCTAGTTAATGCTTGGTGAAAGCTAGTAAATGCTTTATAAGGGCTAGTTAATGCTTGATAAGGGCTAATTAATGCTTGGCGAAAGCTAGTAAAGGCTTGATAAGGGCTTGTTAATTCTTGACAAAAGTTAGTTAATGTTTGACAAGGGCTAGTTAATGTTTCAGTTGATATCTTGGTGATCATAGGCTAGGTATCGTTTGGTAAGGGCTAGATAATGCATGTATCTTAGTGATCACACACACAAACACACACACACACACACACCTGGAGCGCTGGTGTCGATCTTCCAGGAGGGACGGTTCATCGTCATGTCCTCAGGACGGCCCCAGTACGAGTGGTCGGCATCTCCATCTCCAACCTGGCGAGACCATGTTCCGAGTTAGGTGTTGGTCATGACCATGCTCCGAGTTAGGTGATGGTCATGACCATGCTCCGAGTTAGGTGATGGTCATGACCATGCTCTGAGTTATGTGATGGTCATGACCATGCTCTGAGTTATGTGATGGCCATGACGATGCTCCGAGTTAGGTGATGGTCATGACGATGCTCCGTTATTTAATGACGATGATAATAACGGTGATTTAACTAAGCTTTGTGATGACGATGATAATATTGTTCTAATTCAGTGAGGCTCGCGCTGGCGTGTAGACTGTAATAGAATAAATGTAGAGGAGGAAGTCTCTTCACGACGGAAGCATCATTTCTCTAGCAGACGTACGCAAAAGGGGACCTTTTCCACATTCCCTTCAAATTTCAAAAAATAAAAGCAACAGCGAGAGGCTGCCCAAGTTTTCCCATCAAGTTCGTTGGAAAGAGCTGTATGCTCTTGACAAACGCGACAATTTTCTCAGCGAAGAAAGTGCGGGAAAACATCCCATCAACATCGAAGCAAATCGTATGACTTCAAGTGAGGGGAGACGTGGTTGTGGCCCACTTTTCCCCACCTGCCCACTGGCCCTCAGAGGAGCCCACTTGTCATTAGACGACTAGAGGGACCCACCTGTCCCTAGATGGGCCCACCTATCGCCAGAGGGGCCCACCTATCCCCAGGGGGGACCACCTGTCTCCAGAGGTCCCCACCTGCTCCTTAGGAACCCACCTGTCTCCAGAGGAACCCACCTGTCCCCTTAGGAACCCACCTGTCCATAGAGGGTGTTGCTGGCAGAGTGGGCCTTGAGGAAGTAGTCTGTGCCCCAGCGGATGGCGGCCTCAGCGGCAGCCACCTGACCTGTGGGGGGAGGGGACCCGTGGCATCATGTGCGTTGGGGCAGAGGGGGGCTACGCACGTGCTGAGTCGTGACACACGCGTGCTGATTCGTGACTCACACGCGTGCTGTGTCGTGCTTCGCTTGAATTAAATATACTTTGAGTGGACTGAGTCGTGCTTCGCATGAAATAATCGTACTTCGAGTGAACTGAGTCGTGCTTCGCATTAAATAATCATACTTTGAGTGAACTGAGTCGTGTTTGTCATGAAAAAATCATGACATCATAAATTAAATCGTGCTTCAGCTGAGGTAATCGTACTATTAATGAATTGAATCACAATTGATCTGATTCAGCTGAACTGACGGTACCATTACAGAATTATTCATAGATGATGTAAATCGACTGCGTTCTGTTAAAAAAGTCACCTCATTTAGTGATGCCTCACGCATCATTTCAATAAACGTCCAGGGTTCGATTCTGAGATCACAACTTCCTCCGGGAACGGAAGATTTTAGCCCTACCCTCGCGTAGGAGGCGGCACACCACTGTGGCCCGAGTCGGGGCCCCTGAACTTTTTCCAAAGACGACAGGACTGCGACGTACCTGCACTCTCGTAGCCGCTCCTGTAGGACAGCAGGCCCCACGACAGCACCGTCACGCTGTAGGCCATGGGGAAGCCGAACTTGACGTGATCTCCAGCTGGGGAGGAAGAGGGAGAGTGTTAGGTTGAGAGTATTCATCTTTCCCACGTGCATCTTCCCCATGTGCATCTTCATTACGTACATCTTCCCTCACATGCATCTTCCCCATGTGCATCTTCACTACGTACATCTTCCCTCACATGCATCTTCCCCACATGCATCTTCCCCACATGCATCTTCTCCACATGCATCTTCTCAACATGCATCTCCCCCACGGGCCTCCACCCCCACAGCCCAGCCCGAGGGGTCGCACCGTCCCCCCAAGATGTTAGAAGCGTTCACAACGCTGGAGTGCCACTCGGAGGGGTCGTCAGAGGGCCGGGGCAGGTATTAAGGATCATAATTTGAAATTTCAGTCCGATTTCCACCTTTAATTTCCAGGCTGTAGTCTTGCTGATCTCAAATAGAAGTCCCCATTTCTGCTCTACAGCCGCCATGGCTACCACGCAAGACTATCTCCTGCTACTGTGACTCTACCATCTACTCCTCTACCCGCCACCGTTACTCCACCACCATCCACCGCCGTAACTCC